>JARFIW010000731.1:3000000-3157500 GCA_036346225.1 Platerodrilus igneus | reverse complement strand
TTGGCGAGAGTTGGTTTGCAATAGTAAATCAAGTGGAGATGTTGGAATCAGTAATTTACTGTTAATACAAATTGCTAATCAAGTATTTATGTAAAACAAGAAAGTAGAAATGTCGTGATTAATATTGAATGCAACTTTAGGTATTGATGTATTCAAAAATAGTTTCACATTCTGAGTACTATTTCTAATATAAAAATTCTACCAAAACATAATATGCACATGAACCTGAAACGAAGCAGCAATCAATTCATAAACGAATTCGATAATGCAACGCTACTAGTCCGTCTGTTAATTTTTATATACTCTTCACTTTCTGCTCTAGTACCTATAATTAACCGTCTTAGTTCTGCAAGAGCATGAAAAGGGAAATTTGATATGAACTTGCCATTTACCATCTCGCAGTCACATAAATTCTAAATTAGTTCTTGTTATGAACGTCGGGTGCCTTTAAATAGATTTTGAACGATGTAGCTTATGAATGGGTTGTTAGTTACATGTGTATTTGCAACCTCGTAAAGCCGAATAAAGGCTTCCTTTTTGTAGTAGCTTTTTTTGCTATGATTTTCTAAACTGTGTTTGAAATTCATCAGTAGAAAATCGAGCGCTTTTTTTATTGTAAGTTGAGCTGAAAAGACTGTAAAAATTATTTATGACACTCTTTTTGCACATATTTTCGGTCCCTTTATGATTATTTTAAATGCTCTGTTGAATTGACAAAATATTTGAGATTTATAGGGTAACAGTAAATGAATTTATTGGTATGGTTCGTTAAGCAATTACGTATTAAATACGAAAAGACGATTTACAACCATAAGAACGCTTTTTCATCTTGTACTTGGATATCTGCCTATCGTGTTTCTTCTTACATGAAAATATCATTTTGTTAACCGCAAAGACATCTTACGAGCTCATTTTAAATAAGTATTCTCAAAAGTTTAAAATTAAGCAGTTTTCCTTTTATAAATGTTTAAATGAGCAGCGGAACGCAAAAAGAAGGTTTCAATTTAATGTTTCTCATATACAACTCTTGCAATTTCTAATTAGACTGCGTCATCAATATCTGTGACGTCGGATCGTGGCGACGTTGCCACTACCAAAAACTATTATCACGCAAGTATAATAACGCTATCCGTAAAATACGGTTCAAGCAATTTAAAATCCTATGTACGTCATCAATATTTATGATGTCATGTAGAAGCACCGTTGTCGCTATGAAAATATTATAATGTTGTGACTACAAGCACGATTAGCGGTTACATAATATTATCGAACATGCAACATACAGTTTATCAAATTTAAGCGATAATTTAGATATTCCAGACCGCATCGGCAATAAAAAAGTTCGTTTTGCTCTTCCCATTTATAGTAGAAGATGAATAATTAAAAAGAAGGCGATATAAATTTAAAAAAAGCTGATCTAGTTGAACATTGAACCCCGGGCCTAGATCATGGAAAGATGAGACACTGAGACGGATGTGAATGTAAATGATACGTGAATAGCGATCCATTCACCCCTTTTAACCTTAGCATGAAAGGCATGAATATCGCTATTTTAATTGAACACTAATTTGTTAGAGTAGACGACAACGTTGAATTTTTGACCAACTTAACGCGTGAAATTTGTTGAAGATACACAAGGACAAAAATGTTGGTATGCCTATTAATCACATCTATAGCGTAAATCGGATTTTAGGTTGCTTGAACTATACCACACGTCTATATTGTTCAACCAGAATTCCACTTTAAAAACATTTGGCGGTATATATCTACAATTTTAAAATATTACTGATTAGTTACAAAGCATTTTATTTGGGCCTGCACTGTGACAAGTTGAAAAAATTTTGTTTTAAAAACATTAGTTTCAAAAGAAATTGTTATTTAGTAAGCCATTCTGTAATGTTTCTTTTTTCTAGGAATTGTTAGGCATTTTATTTATCAAAGTACAATAATATGACACGTTTAAAATTATTACAGATGGTGTTTCTTAATTTTTTAATAATTGATTTTCGAATCAATATAAGAAATTTTGCTCGTTCACTTCTCCATCGTAATTTGGGTTTTTTGTACAAGAAGAAAAAATCAATTTAGCTCCATTTATAAATCCATTTACATTTCGGGCATGCAATACTATGTACCTAAAAGGCTTATTACATTCGAGTGTATTAAGGATAAGTAGGTATGGCACCAAACTTTTTCCATAAATTAGTGTGCTCTTAACTGTACTTGAATCACCTACAAGGAACGGCTTACAGTACCATTCTGAAAAAGTCATGTTTTGTCTAAAAGCACAAACTGGTACACATTCTTTTCTTTTACTTTTATATATGCCTTCAAAAATCGAATCCTTTTATTCATAATATTTGGCAATTCCATTAGACCTCTTCTTGGATTATCTTTTTGTCATTCAAATCCAATATTGTGCAAGACTGTATTCAGGAATGGTTCACTACCGTCAAGAAGCTCATCATGCTTTAAATTCTATCATAAAGTATGATCGCAAACATGATAATCTAAAATAATTGAACGTTGCACTAAAAATTTAGCTCGAAAATGAATACTTACGATTTTCGTACAATCTATATGGTGATTAAACTAGCAACAAGTTGCTCAGTTCTACGTTTAAATGAATCCCGTTCATGGTCTTTGGTGGTCAGAGTTTAGTGTAATACTAATATGACTTCTGAAACGAACTGTGAAGTAAAAACGAATCAAACATCAATGTATAAAATCAGAAAAGTTTAAGAGGTCGTTGATACAAACTAAACAACGAATGACATATAACCTAAAAATTATACGTCAACATTTAGCATTCGGCTTTAAAACTGTTGACAAAGTTACACATTGCTACTATTCAAATCTAAAACGTAACATAGATGTTGAGCGGTATTAAATCAGAAAACATCTGCATAAATAGTTAGTACGTGTGATCTCGTGGATGCCGAGGTCTATTTAAAATTGCGAGCACTTTAGTACTGTAACTTTGAAATTTTGATAATAAGTAGATGTATAACGACTAAAATATCATATGAGGCATTCCTAAATTAAACATATGATAAAACTCATAACCCTCCGTGTGTGATCATTAATATAATCATTAGTTTAACTTAGTGGAGGAAGTAAATGTGATCTGATCCATATCCACATCTACCTCAATATAGTTGTGATATAAAACTTGAAGTAATTTATAATAACGTAGAATATAGCATTCCAATATTGCTACAGACATGCACGCGCATCCACCCAGTCACATTGTAGAATAATTATTAACCAATTTAACCTAGTAACACGGGAATATTGTTGTGTACATATATTTCCAATACAGTGGACTACAGAATCACTTAATGTAATATTGTTATTATTTGTCAGCGTTCTCTAAGTGTAGCATTTACCTACTTAAGGATATATATTGCCGAAAAATGCATAACCGAATCCATTGTAATAGTAAATAAAATCATGACCGCATTTTGTATTGTAATCTATTGAAGAGTACACGTGAGACGCTAAGCTATGGTATTTAAGAAAACGTCTTTGCATTAATTATTATGAGTTAATGATATAGTCAGATGTGTTCAGTTTAATTTAACTAGTATGGTTGTCGAGGAACATAGCGATCTAAATTACAAAGACGCGTAACATTATAACATACCTTTACTCAGACAAACACGCAAGCAATGCGCGCGCCACCACACATCTATCAATTATACAAAAACTATATCATTTGTACTAACATTTACAGATCTCTCCGTGTTTACAAAATTTAAGGTAATTATAAGCGTCTAATGGTAATCATTAACATTAATTAGATAAGATGCAATTTACATCATGATGCAATTCAATCAAATTCATGTAAAAATTATAAGTGGATATAGATATTTAAGTAATTCTCGTGTCAAATTATAACGTTTAACAAAGTTTACATGTACATAAAATATTTTGCTTAAAAATACCCCATATAAATTTAACTATATTTATTTAAAGTTTGTATTCACTTTAATCTTTAAAGTCTCGTTTAGTATGCGTGCGATATCTGCTCACTCAACCGTTTAAAACACCTATTAGCAAATGTCGAGATAATATTACTTTACCATATTAATTATTCACATCCAAATAAGTCAAGTAGTGTTCAATAATCTGTTATCACCTCTAGTTTAACTCCAGTACTTATTCATTAACAATTTGACCATTATCCACTCAAAGTAGAGGCATCACATTGACCCTAGAATCAAAGCCTTAAATTTATGGCAGAACTTGTTAAATGTGAACACTGATCATGATGGTGATGATTATTACGTAACAAAATCAGAATCTGTGCTTTTAACATTGTACTATCATTATCATGCGAAGTACACTTCCTATTATTTATTGTTGATCTTGAATAGGGATCTAGTGCGTTTTATTAAAAACCGTACTTTGTCGCAAAGAAACGAAAAATATTTAGCTACAGTACAATTTCAAGTTTATAGATATTGCTTTATATACGAAGTGATATTTAATGTATACAGTTTCTGTATGTCTTTACCCAAACGTAGAATTAAACAAAGGCTTAGGTTTATAACCCGGATTGTGCGTGCGATATTTTTTATAGGAGTTAAAACTTCTTTAGAACCCAAAATGAAACTAAAAACATAGAAAATATTATATCCATACCTTGTGCAAACTTTACTAGGCTAATCGATTATAAATATTCTGTATAATTCTCATTTAAACATCACCATTACGGCGGTTTATTGTGCAACAAGGTGATAATTTGTAGGTAATAGCTAATTAAGCAACAACGGCAATCACAATAATCTGCATACATATTCTGTCACAATAGGATTATTAGTAAATCCATCATAACGGTCTAGGTGGGATTCGTAGCAACTGCTATTGTACTGGAATTTGATTAATGGTGTACCATTCTCGAAAAATTTTTTATTCCGGATGAAATACATCATAAAGGAACGACCATTTATACGGCATGTTAAGACGAATTACTTTTAATACCATTTTACTTCTATTAATCAATTTATGCGGAAGTTTGCTCCGTTTTTTTGAAACTGCCGAAGGATCATTTAGAATACAAATTCTATAACTTTTAAACATTATGACAACTTACTAGTATACATACATGTTTTCTGCGTTTTACATTTGCACAATAAGATTTCAAATTCAAAAGAAAGCACTTTTATTTGATATTTGAGTCTTTATCTGACACGTTTCTTTCTAGCTTGAATATAACGATACTAGTTAACTCTGAAAGGATTTTATACCATCCAATTCTAAAAAGGGTGCTATTATTGAAGCTTTGACATCATGCATGCTTCCTTCTATAAAACGTCTAAATTGGAAGTGGTGTGAAAAGTGAAAGGATATTTACTTGTACAATACTTGTTCTTGTTTTAGCTTTAACCAAAAAGGATTTAATAAATTTTTCACGATTTTCTTACTTTGATATGCATTTTTTATCAACAGTTATAAGCGATTTTGTCAGCATATAAATGTAATTGGGGACGGTATACTTCATGAGCGAGTGTCTTTTGTAGACATGAGTTACAGTATGTCATTTTTGAGTTAAATTGTAACTAAGTAAATTGTATTGTTATATTTGGTTCAATCAATTTTCCACGTTAATTCCTCTAATGCACTGCTTTGAGATAGATCTTCCATGTAAATAAATTGTTTCGGCACTCTCATACCGTCGCCCTGTTTACTTACGTATCAAGGTATGCTTATGAAAAATAACATCAACCTTTGCCAAGGTTACTCTCACATTCTGGGGCAACTTGATCGGGGGAGCATTAAATGTTTTGCAATCTGTCAATTAATGAATGAAATCGAATTATTGTGAGTCAAAATTGCGAGGATTTACTTACATGGTTGCCATAAATCAGCCAAAAAATCGGACTTTATCAGTAACACTGCTTTTCTGATGGAGTATAAAATAAAGATTATATTCGTTGAACGGTTTGATTATTGTTAGTTCCTTGTCATTATCATACGTAAATTTCAATAATGTTAATTTTCTATTAATTTGTAAATCTTGCCGAACGTAAATAACAAATTTGTTTTGATGACGTCTTAATTATTTGCAAGTGTTGATTTATACGACGATAATTTGCTAGTCTACGTGACCAATTGAAAGTTGTACGCTTATAATAAGAATTTCAGTTTCCCAATTTAACATTTGCTTGATTTTTCTACATTAACGCAATTTACAGCTTCAATAAAGGCGTCTATCCTATTAATAACTTTCGATGCTAAATGAATGTAAAATATGCTTAAAAATGTTCATCAGTTTCGCTAATATAAACTGCATTTTCAAATACGAAGTGTTTTTAATAAAACTTTGCTTCTTTATAATTAATTATTGTAGATTGAGATCTGCGTTTTATGTTATTTTAAATGCATGGATATTTTACTAGTATTATTCGTTTATCATCAAGCGAATCTTCTAAAAAGGAGGAATTGTTAATTACGCCGATAAGTGTATTATTACTACTCTAAATCCCCACATTCACGAAAACGCGTAATTTTATTTAAGAGTTCATTATTCTATTCAATAAAATTAAGATTTGCAGTGGCAAGCCGCGATATCGAACTAGATATTGCATTTATGAAGAAACATTTGGGATTGTGAAGTTGCTTATGTGACTTATACTAGTTTGAAATGGTCGGATTTTACGTATGGTCAATAAAATCCATTTTTGCATTGCTGAGTGCGGTAGACCAATCAAGTATTCTGTTGTGGATAGAAACCAGTATTATTGGAGCAGGACTACGTTATTTTTAACAGGATTAATACTCTTTGAGAATAGAAAATTTCCTGAACACTCTTATGGATTTCAATCGGAATGTTAAGTTATAATTAAGACGAAGTGTAATTTCAAGGGAGTGTTTTCCTGTTGTTCTGCTAACAAACGAAGGTATTGAAAATAATACAGTGATTAAAAAAACTTAGTCTAAGTTAATCTACGATTTTTATAAAATGCTTTCAATTAGTTAATCTTTTGCCAATTTTAGAAAATTGTAATTAGACCTACATTTTTTAAATTAGTTTAAGTAATGGGAATTAATTTTAGGGCTTCAATTCGAACCTATTCTATTTTATTCTATTTTATTCCTTGATTAAGTTTCTTCCTACTTAGTGCTAGTGAAGGCTTGTATAATTTAATTCAACTTAAATAATAACCACACAAAGCAAGTTTGGTAGTAATTTGTATGAGGAAGAGTCCCTTATTTATGGAACATTAATATTTGTATTATTTGGCGTTTAGAAGACAATAGAAGCCGGACCTAATCTAACACAAAAGAGCAGGTGTTATGTTTGAAGACATCAAACAGAGAAACAAGGAAATAAATTTTGAAAGCATATGTGTGGAGAACGGCACTGTACGGGTGTGAAATGGCTACAGTAGGGGAGGTTGACAGGAAAAAGGTAGAAGTTTTTTGGAATGCGATGCTTCAGATGTATGATGATGAATGCATGGACGGAACTGTATTATTTGTATATCAAAGGGTAATTTACACGTATTGTGGAAAAATGGATATTTTAAAACAGTAAAAATGGCTATGAGAGCATACCCAGACGCTCTAAGTGCAACCTAAAATTATTCTTTGTGTCAGTTGAAACTTACACGTTTTTATTATTTTTATTTGTTCTGATACTATAACAATTTTCATTTTTCTGTATTTTATTGTATTATTTCTGAATATTCGTACTTTAAAATCTTAGTAGTATCTGGAGAGTCTTTTTAATGTTCTCCTAATTGCGATAGGCGAAGTAGTGAATTCTTGAATTTGGATTTGAGATTCTGCGTCTCTTGTGTTGAGAAGCGGTATTTTCTGAAATTTACGCAGGAATGCGTAACCAAGGCAAGCTGTTTAACTTTACAGCATTTCGTGTCCAATAAACAGGGTTAAAAACACACGGCAACATATATATATATATATATATATATATATATATATATATACATTGCTCTGATAATAGGGTTTTTTAGGGGTATATAAGGTCACAAGGGAGATATACTGTATGTAAACAACATAGAAATCAAAACATTTAAATAATAAAAAGTACATAATTTGGTCAGTATGCAAAAAATTCCAATCACCTTGTATAAAATCGACAACCAGCCACAATACATAAAAGGAAACTTATTCTGTAATAACTTAAATCAAAATAAATAACTTTGGAAGTTATTCAATGCATTTCTAAAATCTAAAAACATACTCAAGCGCCAAAGCAACTACAAATTAGGCATATTTAAAGGTCAAACAAAGCTCTTTTCGACGCATTGCGTAAGGAGTGGAAGGCAATAAAACGCATAAAACAAACTTTTGAAAAACGAGAATATTTCATAACGCAATACGAGATAGATATTGGGGTAAAACGCGTACGTGACATTAGAAATGTAGAAATCGACACATTTTTGTAAAGCCCGACATGGGTAAACAAAATATGGAACCATAAGTTTTGGTATACGTGCAGTATTAAACGAAAAATTCAATAAATTCCTGTATAAAATTATTGTCTACGTGATTTTGGAAGCGTCTGAGCAATGCATAAAGTAAGCAACTCGAAGTAAAACCCAACCGGCTGCATGATAGCGCAGTGCAACGCCTCTGCCATGACCGAATAGCAACATAGCCGACGGTCAACCAATAACAGCACGTAAGACGATTAGTCTATATAATGCATCAAAAGTGATAACAAACATTCATTCCATAACCGAAGCACGAAACGTACCAGTCGTAACAAAAGTATTCCGTAGATTGCAACTTAGTGAAGTTAAATTAAAAATTATAAGTGAAAGTCACATTAATTAAAGTTTCAAGTGAAGGCAACAGCATAAGTGCGCATTTAAACATACGAGTGTATAAAAATCTGCCGTTGGCTTAAAACGTGAGTTTAAAATTAATTAGTAATTAACAAAATCTTTACAATTCATTATTTAGGGCTTCAAGTAAGTACGGAAGTAAAACTCAAAACAGTTCTTCAATGCTCCAAGTAAGTACGGAAAAAAAAACTCAAAACAATACTTCAGTGCTCCAATCAAGTATGGAAGTAAAACTCAATACAATACTTCTGTACTAATACTTCAATACCTCTAAGTACTAAATACAATAAATGGGAAAACTCTAAATTAAGACGTTGAGATTTCAAGTAAAGCTATAAGCAACACGTCCATTCGAAGCCACTCGTTAAGCTGCAGAAAAAGAGGTCGAAGCATTAGGGTGCACGCAGAACTGCGAATCAACAACCACTAAATTAGCAACTGATTTGAAATAGGAAACTCCTGTGGGAATCAATCGGAAGAATACCAGGTTAGAATTAAATTTTCAATTAATACCATAATTTTTATTCTGAATATTTGAAACTTTCGTGTACTTAGATATTTTGTGTAAAGGGTCATCAAAAATTTGGTGCTACGTAGAAAATGCGTTAAAAGAAAGTGAAAGGTTTATTGAACATTCAACTAACTATGCAATATAAGACATAATTATTTTTGCTGGCTCTAATTGCTTAAAAGGGGTTATGAATTATGGTACTGAACAAATTCAATATTTATTTTAATTTTGATTCAAAAGTTCTTAAATAGCATATGACAGTACGAAGGTTGTAGAGTTAGAGTTAGAAAATATTTCTTAGCTTATCATACAAATTTTTACGAATTTCGTTTATCTTATTCAGATACATGAAGTGTTAAAGGGAAGGGGGTAAATATTCTTTTATCATATCGCCGCTCACTCTGTGCAGGGTGTAACTGAGCTAGTGCACGACGATACGGTAACAGAGAAATTTTTATTCCCCCTTTTTCTCTAACACTTCATACCTAAATTAGATAAACTGTATAACAAAAAATTTGTATAATAAACCAAAAAAATATGTACACTTTGCACTTCTACAACCTTAGTAATATTATTTGCTATTTAAACACTTGAATCAAAGTAAAAATATAAATCTGTTCACCGCCAAATTACAACCCTATTAAAAATATATAAAGCCCGCAAAAATAACTCTGTATTGTACTGGAAGCTTCGTTGAACATTCCATGACCCTTTTTTCTTTTAACGTAATTTCTACTTACCAACCAAAATTTTTGATGATCCTTCACATAAATATCTGAGTACATGCAAGTTTTAAATGTTAAAAAAATAAGTCTTATGATATTAATTAACTATGATCTCTAACCTGGTATTTTTTTCGTTGATTTCTTGGTTCGAATGTGTAGTTCTGCGTACACTCCTATCCTTTGACCTGCCGCTACGTGCTGTTAACCAGTGACCTTGGGTTGCTTCCAGTTTAACGTCGTTAGATTTCTTATTGAATTTGCTTAGTGAAGTGTTTATTGAATCGCTTTATAAATCTCTCAGTAGATCTCTTAGAGAATTTTTGTCTCCTTAGATTTCTTAGAGCCCTAAGTTAATAAATGTTAGAGATCATGTTGACTTTGATTAAAATTTAGACTTACGTTTTATGTCGACGGCGAACTTGTATATTTGAACGTGCACTTCTACTTGAAATTTTTAATTATTAACTTTCACTTATAAATCGTAATTTTAATTTCACACTTGAACTTTGCGTACTAGTTCAAACTGGTACAGTTTGTGCTTCAGTTATCGAGAGACTGTCCATTAACAGATTGGTGTAAATGTAAACGCAAGCCCTTCCACGTGCTGCCATTGGCTGACCGCGCTTACCTTTGTTGTTTGAGCATGGTAGAGGCGTTACACTTGGCTTATCATGAAAACCTTCGGATTTTACACTAAGTTACCTATCCTAAATTTTGTTGCAATGCTTCCCAAATCACGTAGACATCAAAGCTTTACATTATGGAGTTCGTTGGCTATGGTACTTTGTACCGTTCAATATCATGTTTTCGTATTTTGTATAGGAAATTATTAACCACTAAATTTAATCTTGCACGTACGCCAAACGTGCGCTTACATGTTTTGTTTTCCTCATGTGTTGGATTTTATTCGAATTTGTCAAGTTTACTTTTAAAAGATCACGTTTTTAAAATCACCATTTTATAATGGAATTCTTTAACAGATGACGTAAATTAGATACGTTTTTATTGACTCCTTACGTTCTGAAATATGCTCGTTTTGCAAGACCTGTTTGTTGTGAGCACGCATGATTATTTTCTTACATTAATGCGTCGAGTTTAAAAAAATTCGTTTCATGTTTGTTTGACTTTAGATACTCCTTATTTGTATTTATTCAAAGTTCCTGAATGTATTACTGTTTCTATAATGAATTGGATTGCGTCTAGAGTTATTTATTTTACCAAATTTGGTTAAATTATTAAAGAATGAGCTTCCTTTCATTGACCAAAGTTAGTTGTAGATTTTATACAGTATGTTTGATATTTGCTTTTTTGCATAATTAACGAATTGTGTACTTTTTATTATTCATATGTTTAGTTTCCTTGACGGTGTTGTTTACATGAAGTATAGTACCCTTGTCACCCTATATACCCCTAAATAACCCTATTATCGTAGCATTATATATATATATATATATATATATATATATATTATACTATTCGCGGAATTTTCTTGCCCCTACTTTGGGTTGTTATTTTTATTACTATGAACTGGAATTCTTGATCCCCTTCGTTGTGCGCCTTATTAATTTTCTACGTACTCTAAATTATTGGACCACCATTTTAATATTCACTATAAATTGTAGTTATCTCCTCCGCCGGCTGTCTTCTTAATATTGCTATAAACTGGACTTTATCTTTAAACAACTTTATCTACCAATGTCAAAATTCGATACGTTACCGCCTTGCGGGTTATCAATTTCTTATTCAACTTGTGGCTCCGCCTTTGTACTATTTAAATCTTATGACCTCGGCTAGCATTTATTTGGAATTATAAAATTCAGTAAATTTCGATTTTATATAATGAAACCAATATGTTATGTACAGCTTTTGAAATTATTTGTAATACATTTTTAAATTAGTTAACCTTATAAATTTCATTTATTAACAACCATCTAGTATGTACTCAAAAACCCAAAGTCACCAAAAAAACTTATTATCTTTACCAACAAAGTGTAGAATATTCTAAACATGTTATCATATTACTCATTCTATACGTATGCAACCTCTTTTGTTGACTTTTTCACAAGCGTATCATATTTAGCAAATTCAAAATAAAATAAAAATTTATATAGAAAAACAAATGTCTTATAACTAAAAATCTGACCTGATTTTATCCTTTTCTCACATCGACGCTTCCAATTAAAAATGATCTTCCCCAATTCTGGATTCCATTCTAATTATTGCCATTACGCTATGGACCACCATTATTAAATTATACACCCCAATTTATCTCAATTCTTTAAACTTAGACTTTTATCATTGTTGCCCCAGACTTAAAATTGTAGTTTGTTTCACCCCTGTACTTCAAAATTGTATTATTCTTCTTTTACCCTGGACATCTAAATTGTATTACTGTATTTTCCCCTTAACATCAGAATCATAGTCTATTTCCCTCAGACCTCGAAACCCTATTATTTTTATGTTTTAGTTTACAATAAATTCATTAAAAGCGTACTTACGTTTAAACGGCAATTATAATCTTCATATTCGCACTCATTTTATTTCACTTTTATAATTATTACGTATTACTTTGTTTTAATGGCAACGCACTTCGGCCTTCGTTGAGTTCAAAACTGACTTTCTTATCAAGGTGCTTGCTAATATATTCTCGAATTCCCACTCCATCCGTGGGTATGGTCTAGAACTCGTCGCTTATTTCTGACCAATCAAATAATTTCATTTAGAGCAGTTTCTGATGTAATGCTCCACGATTCCCCATAATCACAACCTGCCCGCAGCTGTCTTTCGTTATCAACATGCTGTATTTTGATAGATTACTTGCTTTTCCATAAACAACTGATGCAACTCGACTTTAAATTTTCATGTTTACTTGCGATTCACGCAATTTTTAATCATTTCTCTTATCAAAATGGTTAGATCTTTGTACGCATTTATATTAACTACCTGAAACTCTATTTCTATATCCGTATTAATTTAATCGTCTGGAGCTCTTTTTTTTTAATGCGTGTCTAATTACACTTTATCATTTATTCCTAAATATACGCGTGCTTCCACTGAAAAATATCCTCATTTGTTTTACCTAAATTAACTAAACTTTATCTACAGGGTATTTAATATTTACTATCTACTTAATACATGTATTTCTCATTCCTACGCCAACTATGCGTCTTCCTATGTTTACCTGCGTCGCCCAAAAACTATTTCTACTTTATATACAGGGTGTTGACTACTTACTATCTACAAACTATGTCTATTTCTTAATTATTTCCTTAAATAAGTGCAGTTTTCTGCTGCCTATTCTAATTACTCATTCCTGAACGACCTTTACTATAACGTGCACCCTTAAGCAACCCCTTATCACAGCAATATATATATATATATATATATATATATATATATATATATATATATATATATATATTGCTGACAAAAATATGCAATTTTAGGCTATAAGAACTAAATGCTTTCTCATAGTGATTAATTATAAAAGCGCTACCGTTTATTAAAAACGTTTTATGTTGAAAATGCGCTTTATATAAGCGACATTGTGTATCATTTTATGCATCATTTCATTCATTTAGCATTGAAAATATTAGCAAGTATGAATGAGCGAAACCTTTATATAAAATGCGTTTTATCTAAGCGAATTTGAGCAACATTTTATGCAGCACTTCATTCAGTCGACACTATTATTGTTAGCTAATATGAAGGAGCAAATCTTTATTAAAAACGTGCTTTATTTTGGGGAAATTGAGTAACCTTTTCTGCAGTATTTTATTCATTAGCATGAAAGTTATTAATAGAATAAATCTATTAATTTAAATTGAAAAACTGCATTTATTTCGAAATATCATGAAAATATTAGTAATATGGAAAAGGTTGCGCAAATGTTAAATTGGGAACTTTAAATTTTTGTTATAAGCGTAGTATATTCTATCCGTCACGTAGACTATCAAATTTTCGTTAAAGCAAACTAACACTAAACGTTGCAGAATTACTTGAACATGAAGATTACCGATGAAATTTACCGATGGGAATGACTTTGAGCTAGCAATATTCAAAGCATTCAACGAATAGAATTGTACGTTTTTAAAATGCAAATCGCTCATTGGACATGTAGTACTTGTATTTCTCGAAGTTGAACATTAAACGTGGAATGAAAATTTTCTGCAGCAAATGCTTCGTTATCGGAACTAATATTATAAAGAGCAGTAGACGTACTTAGAAGGGATGGTTATTGATTTTTCAGTGAGCCGGTAAAGAGTGAAAATATGTGAAGTGCTACGATTGAGTAACAGAAAAAATCATTTAGTGTTGAAAAGTGAAATTAATTGTAATTTGACTTAACTATTGAAACCGTAGTAGAATTTGCCTGTTTGAATTATTTTGGTAAAGGGATATTGTAGGGCTTCAGAGCTCCATCCTAAGCATTTTGGAATACCTTTCTTAGTATTTTTATCGTCCTTAATAACTTCTTCAGAAAATTTTAATATATATATATATATATATATATATATATATATATATATATATAAATTATTGGTTGTGGGTTTTAGGTCAGCTGGCAAGTTCAGTACTACTCTTTTTTATTGCCTAAATTTTCGAACAGGCACTACAAATGATAAATTTTAAAAACTGGTACAATATGGTTTTAAAGTTACATACTATATCGACGTTTGTATAAATAATTAGCAACAATGTAAAAAATAACAGGAACTATACCGTATCATAACTAAAAATAACATAAAATGTATAATTTATTAAAATGACACCATTTCAAATAAGTTTGTCACATTGTTCTTTTATTTTTGTGTGTGAGGGTATGGCAAAATTGAATGCATACATGTATGTATGCATGTAGCGTTTCTATTGAATTAAGTGGGTGTTAATCTGAGTGTGTGTGTGTGTGTGTGTGTGTGTGTGTGTGTGTTAATTTTTATTTTTATATGTTTGTTTGTGTTGTGTGTCTCTGTGTGTATTATTTTTTTCTTATTTTATATAAATATTTTTATGGTGTATCTTTATAACATCTCACTGTAATATAAAGATACACCATAAAAATATTTATATAATATAAAAAAAAATACACACGGCGGTCAAAGTCGAAAGTTACATTTAAGAGTCTTGTCCGGGACTTTATATTTTCCATCATTTAATTACTAGCACGATTTGAAATGATAATTTAGGTTTTCCGTAAAAGATTAAGTTATTATTTCATATTATTAACTAATATTGCATTGAAAATCAATTTGCCTTGTGCAATTACAAATATATGTATTTAATAGTTGGCTTATAGCCGTGAATTTGAACGTCGCTTCCTGCCTATATTTGGCACAAGTCAAAACTCGACAGTGTCAGATATGATTAACAAAAATAGCAAACGTAATTGAAAGCACATACGATCGCCATAATTGCAATTTTTACATTTTTTTGCTTGAAAGTAGTTTTACTCCCTAGGACGGCTTTTAAGGAATTCGCAAAAAGTGCTTTATAGCTACTACCCAGATGTATTTCTTAACGCGTGTTCGATCCGCGCACACAGTCACCATAATTGCAATTCGTACGTTTTTCTGCTTGAAGGTGGCTTTTCCACCACTAGGGCGGTTTGGTTTGTAAGGAATTCGCACTAGAATAACTTTAAAGCTACCACCTAGAGGTATTTTCTAACGCTAGCTCGATTCATACACACGTTCGCCATAATTACAATTTTTGCGTTTTTCTGTTTGGTGTCGGCGTGTTCGCTTCCTAGAAATGCTTGTAAAAGGTGGCACTAGGATCATTTTGTGTGTATGACTATTCGGTCGTATTGTTTAACTATAGTTTTGTTCGCATAAACCTCTTTTTATTGATATTTTTCGATTACACAATTTTTAAAAGTCCTATGCACGTCTAGTAAGAAATTTGTAATGCTATCTTTTTTTTTTGTTATTAATTTCAGAATGTGCTTTTGTCCGCAAACAAAATATAAACATACTATTTTAGCTGCCAAAAAATTGCTTTCATTCAGTTAGAAGTCTTCTTCTAAAAATGCTGCTGGAAATTGGCTGCTAACTTCACACCGCTTCTGTGGGGTACGTCTCAAGATACAGTTTGAAAGAGTACGTGGTATAAACCTAGAAAATTTGACGGCGATAGATTTGAGAAAATCATTACCAAAGACGTTAACGTAAAAACTGAACCATACGACGACTTCGACTACATACTTGTCTTACGGTAATTGTGACAGCCGGTTAATATGTTTTGACAAGCATCTCTAACTTAAACGAGTTACATTATGATAGTCTCATACTGCTTTAGATATTCTTTACAATTGTTAATCGTGCACTTAGGGCAATTTACCGTACAGCATGTAATAATTCGTAGCTTTTAATTAATACATAATTAAGTGGTAACTGGAGCGACAATAACATGCACACGTATTCCGTCACAATACAATTATTATTAGAATAGCGGTTTAGCTTGGAATCGTATCAACTACTATTATACCGGAAGTTGATTAATAGTCTACTATTCTTCAAAAAATTATTATTCCAGATGAGATACATCATAAAGGCGTTATATAAGATAAACGAGCATTTATACGGCACGTAAAGACGAATTTCTTTTAGTACTGTTTCACTTCTATTAATCAATGTGTGGAGAAGTTTACTCACGTATTTCGGATATTGATCAAAGATATACTTACAGGCAGATTCTATATTCTTGCTATAAATTTTTTTAAATCCGCAGATACTTACTAGTTTGCAATAAAAATTTACGGAAAAGAAGTACATAGTAAGAATAAAACACTTTCATTTAGTATTTAAGTCTTTGACACATTTCTTTCTATCTTGAAATAGCGATTGTAGTTAACTCTAGGGCACTTTATGTGATCCAATTCTAAAAAGAGGGCTTGAAATCATACGCGATTCCTTCCATAAAGCGCCTAAATTGGAAATAGCGTGCAAAGAGGAAGAATATTTGCTTGTAAAATGCTGTTTTTGTTTTAGCTTTAGCTAAACGGATTCTTTCTTTGTTCTGTATTTTTTTTATCAAATAGGCGAATTGTAGTATTTTGTACTAATGATATGCGACAGTGGATAATAATCTTCTAAGCGTTTGTTTGATCGGGTAGTTTTTGTAGACAAGTAGTGTCTACTTTTGCAGTATCACAGATTTTAGATGTCCTATACTTAATTGGGTAGATAAATGTCTTAAATATCCAGATTAACGTTTGAAAATGTTACTGACAATTATACCGCGTGTTTTAATCATGATCAAATACAGAAATGTAATGAAACTAATTTCAATATCAATTAAAGTAAGGTTTGTTCTTATCAAAGTGCTTTACATTTCACAAACAAAGACCAATACCAAAACTAATTCAGATAGACATATTTACATAAAAACTAGAAATATTATACATAATATCATGCTCTCAGCTACCCACTGCTAGGTTAAGCGCAACCATATATAAGAATCATAGGTTTCCAAGTTCCAACTATTTTTTGAGCCACTAAAATAATACTCCAGCCGTACTATAGCTCATATCCTTGTACATTCTTATTTCGCATGTTGGTATATTTCAGTTTCGATAACGGCATCTTAAGAGTTGTTGTAGCGTTGCTAACAATTGCCTTTTACCAATTTTAATATTCCTTTTACTTATGTTGTATGTGTTTGTTCGAGTTTTTTAGTTTTATCAAGTGAAATTTGTGTATAGCACATTTTAAAAATATTGTGTTATTCGTATTTTGTGTGCTAGTTATTCATTACCTGTGTTGATGTGCGATACCAATTATGACCTTTTAAAACTCATCATGTATGCAAAAGAAAAATAAACGAAATAAAAATGTGTTTAGGAAATTTAATGTGAGAGGATAGACTAAGTGCATTAGCAATGTTATCGTATTACAAAGTACTTATTACTTGTCTTTAGAATAGAGTTATGTGCAACATAGAAAAACCAGTGAATGGACATAAGCCATTATACGCTGCTTCTTTTTATGTGACTTTTTTAAATTTAACATTTGTGCTTACCGAATTTTAGAAAAACTAGCTACAACTGCCGCCTACTGTGTTAAAGAATCAAGTTCATATATATATATATATATATATATATATATATATATATTACTCATATTTAGACCAGGGTAGAAAATTAAATAATCACATCAAATAATTTTAATCACCGTGTAGAAGCTTTGGGAAAAGGTACGCGTTATTAAAAAACCGTGAAGCATAAAAATTCATTCGTTTCATTAAAAATAAGGGAGTTAAATTATGTACAAGACGCTTGCTATAAAAAAAAAGGAAGCAGTATTAAAAAGCTCTGCGTGTAATTTAATTATTCCTAGTAAAGAAACAAATAGAAAATTACGTGCAAAATTTATATTAATTAACTCAATTTTAAGTAACCGGTATTAAACAAAATGTACAGATAATAATTAATATTTGATTAGGAGTCACTAAAAATTAAAGGGTATTATTTTAATTGGAGTTAATTGAACCATTAGTAACATATAATATCTATAAAAACTTGTAAAAACCCAATAAAATGCAAATCGTAGAAGTGTTATTTAGAAGTATTATGTTTGAACACCTGCATATTTTTAAAAGGCTCATTCTGCGTAAATGTGGCAGATAACAAATGGTTATAGAGAATCTTGGAGAAACCGTAGCTTAATAGTTACTGGAAATGCTAAAGGTGGGTTATTTCACAGTCCACATGGACTGAAATAATCGATAATAAAGAATATCAATTTGCACCAATAAGAACAGGGTAGATAGAGACAGATAATATGCGCAAGACCGAGACACATATAGTAAAAGGCGTGAGTGGAGCAACGTCACGGGGTTGCGATTGGTTGAAAGTAAAAGGCAAACTTGAGAGGTAAAAATAACGATTTCTGTATAAAATTTAATTAGGTATTCTCAGACGTTGCGTGCCGTGTGGAAATTTTCTGAGATTTAACTGATGCGAGTGCAAATTTCGTAAAAATCGCATGCCGCGCTGCGGAATGGGAACCTAGCATGCGAAATTCTGAAGAATTGTCCGTTTTGGGGACCAGACCGACAGACGGGCTAACCGCTATATATACCCAGGTTAATATGAACAAGCTCTCTTAGATTTTCGACTTGATTCAATGCGTTAAACAGTGCTTTTTAGTTTTCCGAGTTTGATAGAATAATTTAAACAGTTTGCTCGTATATTTTGGAGATTTGAAACAGTCTGTTCTTTACGTGCTACAATGAGTGTACTTTAGTGCACTTAGACAAGAAGATACAAGGTAATAAAGTTAGTATCACTGTACTAATTAGTCAAAATTTGCAACGACAAATGAATACACAAAAGTAGGCAGTTTTGGCGTATATTGGTGAAAGAAGCATGAATTTCTTTGCTATTTTTCGGGGGTGTTAATAATTAAATGGTTCATAAACGTGTCTGGATCCACAAAACAAGGGTCAGATATACACAGATGAGTTCCGGAAAAGCCCTGATACAGCTTTAGATGAATGGGGGTGGAGAAATTTTAAAAGCGTTGAGAATCAGAAGCCTTAAATATAACCCAGTTGGAATGGTGTGATTAACAAAAGGGACGAGGTACATTGAAGCTACGAGTGCAGTAACCTTCAGGTAAATTATACTATTTTGTTTGAACTTTGATGTTTTCGTGTGTGTTGAATAACTTTATAATTTATTTACTTAAAATGGACAGTAATGAAGTTGTACTAACAACAAATTTTTAATTTTAAGGTGAAATTTTCTTGCTTAAGTCGAAAGGAGTATTTAGTATTTATGTTCTTGATGGAAATTTGGGTATGTCTTTGAGCTCAATTAGACGAACCTGGTTAATTAACGTAAAGGGGTGGTAGATGCTTCCTTTGTACTCAGACTCAGGTCTGCATATATTGTTACATTAATTAGGAGGCATCCTACAAAGACTTTAATTCTGGATGCTCATTAAAATGATAATAAATTTAATCTTGAAATTTTCTGATACTGAAATTTATGCTGAATTTTTAATTTTGAAATTTTAATGTATTGTGAATATTGATGTAAATAGAGTTAACGTTGATGTTTGTGGTAGGGATGTGTTTGTTTTTTTATGAATGAGGATGAAGGTTTATCTAGGGGAGCAGCCGAGGCGATGAACAGAAGAAAGTCAACGGACCAGTTAAGTTAATAGCTTTTTGTAGGTTTCACAGCATTCTTGATGCCCAATTCGTGAGGCTCGATTCGAAAAGCGGAGTACCCGGATTTTGGTGGTTTCACAGCATTCTTGGCGCCCAACGTGGGGCTCGAATGTTTTTTTTAAAGGGCCAGTTCCTGCAGATATGAGAGGATTCACAGCATTCTTGACGCACAATCTGTGAGGCTCGATTCGAAATCCGTAGTTCCCGGATTTTGGTGGTTTCACAGCATTCTTGGCGCCCAATTCGTGAGGTTCGAATCTAATACAGGGAAACATAGCAATATATATATATATATATATATATATATATATATATATATATAATATATAGATAAGTTGATATTTTAATTTCTTGGGATATTTTCGTTCGGATTTTTTTTATATTAAATATTCATTTGCTGGTTTCTGACGTTTCGATTTATTTAAAATCTTTTTCAAAGAGCTAAAAGTATAAAGATAATAACAGTATTCAAATTATAAAGTATTAGGCATACACAGCTTGAATAGAAAATATTTGACATTGACATTGACATAAAAATAAATGTGTAAATAAGGTAACTTGTAGAAACTGTATAAGTAGTAGATTTGTTAATTATGGATGTGATGTTTCGATTGTGTGGGGTATATAGTAAGGTGTGGTGTGTTGTTTAAATATATTTTGAAATGTAGAGGTAAATTAGTAAATTGGTTTTATGGATGGTTGTCTATTTTGGTGATGTTATATAGTTGTGAGTAAACTGTACTGAGGTTATTGATGTCCTGTTTGTTGTTGATGCAATTACTGTCTTGTATTATGTTGTAAGATTCTAAAACAAACGTCTTTTGTGGTTATTGTCTTCTGTTAATATGGTGATTTCATTGAAATTGACTGTATGTTTGGTAGAATGTAGATGAGAAGCAAGAGCACAATAAGTTTTTCCAATTTTTGCATCGCTACGGTGTTGGGTAATTCTATTTTTTAACCATTGTGAAGTCTGTCCTATGAATGTTTTTTTTTTGCAACTTCATAACAATGGCTATCCAAAATCACTATTAAACAAACTTTTATATACAAACACAATAAAAACTCCTATTCAACTAAACGAAATTGCCAACACAAAATACAGACAATTACCATACATCAAAAATTTAACACCACTAATTTCTAAAATATTAAAAAAACCTAACATCTGTATAGCTTACACATATGATAAATCGATTCGAAATTTATTCACAAAACTAAAATACCCCACTAATCCACTTCTACGCAGCAACCTAGTTTACAAAATCACATGCAGTTGCAAAAAAACATACATAGGACAGACTTCACAATGGTTAAAAAATAGAATTGCCCAACACCGTAGCGATGCAAAAATTGGAAAAACTTATTGTGCTCTTGCTTCTCATCTACATTCTACCAAACATACAGCCAATTTCAATGAAATCACCATATTAACAAAAGACAATAACCACAAAAGACGTTTATTTTTAGAATCTTACAACATAATACAAGACAGTAATTGCATCAACAACAAACAGGACACCAATAACCTCAGTACAGTTTACTCACAACTATATAACATCACCAAAATAGACAACCATCCATAAAACCAATTTACTAATTTACCTCAACATTTCAAAATATATTTAAACAACACACCACACCTTACTATATACCCCACACAATCGAAACATCACATCCATAATTAACAAATCTACTACTTATACAGTTTCTACAAGTTACCTTATTTACACATTTATTTTTATGTCAATGTCAATGTCAAATATTTTCTATTCAAGCTGTGTATGCCTAATACTTTATAATTTGAATACTGTTATTATCTTTATACTTTTAGCTCTTTGAAAAAGATTTTAAATAAATCGAAACGTCAGAAACCAGCAAATGAATATTTAATATAAAAAAAATCCGAACGAAAATATCCCAAGAAATTAAAATATCAACTTATCCATATATTTACGTTCGCTAAAAAAGAATCTCTCTCTCTCTCTATATATATATATATATATATATATATATATATATATTACTCATATTTAGACCAGGGTAGAAAATTAAATAATCACATCAAATAATTTTAATCACCGTGTATAATGAATATTATTAGATAATACGCTTTATTAAAACCTTGAAGCATAAATAAATTCGGTCGTTTCAGTAAAAATAAGAAATTTAAATTATGTACAAGACGCTTTATATCAAAAGAAACAGTATTAAAAGCTCTGCGTGTAATGTAATTATTCTAAACAAATGGAAATTACGTGCAAAATTTATCTTAATTAACTCTATTTCAAGTAACCGGTATTGAACAAAACGTACAGATAATATCTATAGAAACTTGTAAAAACCCAATAAAATGCAAATCCTAGAAGTGTTAGTTAGAAGTAGGATGTTTGAACACACCTGCGTATTTTAAAAGGCAATTTCAGTTTAATTTGTTTAGATAAACATGTCGATTCTAAGGATATTGGAAACGGTCAGATGCTTTAGCACGAAATACAAAACAGGGTTTATTTAAATATCACGTACGGCGAAAATTTTGCAGATAATTAATGTTTACAAAGAATCTTGGAGAAACCGGGGCTTAATATTCACGAGAAGGTGCGATACGGGGTTATTTAACCCAGATAGTCCACATGGACTAAAATATAATCGATAATAAAGAATATCAATTTGCACCAATACGAACAGGGTAGAAAAGGAAAGAGAAAATGCGTCAAGCAAAGACACATATAGTAAAAGGCGTGATTTAAGCAACGTCACGAGGGTCACAATTGGTTGAAAATAGGATGCAAATATGAGAGGTAAAAATAACAGTTCGGTATAAAAGTCAATTATTTATTTCCAGACTTTACGTGCCGTGTTGAAATTTCTGAGATTTAAATGGGGCGAGTACAAAATTCGTAAAAACCGACGCGCGAGCGACGGACTGGGAACACAGCATGAGAAATTCTTAAGAATTGTCTGTTTTGAGGACAAAAGCGACAGACAGACTTTTTGCTATATATACCGAGGTGAATATAAACAATCTCTCTTAGACTTTTGACTATTCGATGCGTTAAAAGCTCTTACATCCGCGACTTGATTGAAGATGTTAAACAGTGCATTTTAGTTTGATAAAATAATTTAAAGTTTGCTCGTATATTTTAGTGATTCAAAATAGTTTGTTATTTACGTGCTAACATGAATGTACTTCAGTGCACTTAGATACAAGGTAATAAAATTTAGTATCACTGTACCAATTAGCAAAATTTACAACGACAAATGTATACACAAAAGTAGGCAGTTTTGGCGTATATTGGTGAAAGACGCATGAATTTCTTTGCTATTTTTCGGGGTGTTAATAATTAAATGGTTCAAATACGTGTCTGGATCCACGAAACAAGGGTCAGATATACAGATGAGTTCTGGAAAAGCCCAGAAACAACTTTAAATAAATGGTGATGGAGAAAATTTTAAAAGCGTTGAGAATTAGAAGCCGTAAATATAATCCTGTTGGAATGGTGTGATTAACTAAAGGGACGATGTACATTGAAGCTACGAGGACAATAACCTTCAGGTAAATTATACTATTTTGTTTGACATTTTTGTGTGTGTTGAATTACTTTATAATTGATTTACTTTAAATGGACATTAGTGAAATTGTACTAACCATAAAATTTTAATGTTAAGATGAAATTTGCTTGTTTAAGTAGAAAGGGGTATTTAGTATTGATGTTCTGGATTATGATGAAATTTTAGGTATGTCTTTGAGCTCAATTAGACGAACCTGGTTAATTAACGTAAAGGGGTGGTAGATGCTCCCTTTGTACTCTGCATATATTGTTATATTAATTAGTAGGCATCCAACAAGGACTTTAATTCAGGATGCACATTTAAAATGATAATAAATTTAATTTTGAAATTTTCCGATATTAAAATTTATGCTGAATTTTTAATTTTGAAATTTTAATGTATTGTGAATATTGATGTAAATAGAGTTGACGTTGATGTTTGTGGTAGGAATGTGTTTGTTTTTTTTTTATGTATGAGGATGAAAGCTATCTAGGGGAGCAGCCGAGGCGATTAACAGAAGAAAGTCAACAGACCAGGTAATTCAAGAGGTTTCACAGCAATATATATATATATATATATATATATATATATATATATATAGCAATTAATAAGATGAAATAATAACTTAGACTTTTATGCAAAGCTCAAACGATCATTTCAAATCGAGCTAGTAATTGAAAGAAAGAAAATATAAGGTCTTGGACAGGATTTGAACCTGCATCTCAGTTTTGCCGGAACTGTGCATTTACCAATTACGCCACCGAGACCGATGACTATAATTGGGAAATTTACAAATCTAAATCGCGTACAGAACTATATATAAACCTAACTTTCAATTACGTTTAGCATTTTTGTCAATCATATCTGACATTGTCAAATAATTTGACATTTATGAATTCAATACGATTCTTTTGATAAAGGCGAAAAGGATCGCCGAAACGTTAAAATAAAAATAAACTTTTAAATTTCACACCAACTTTTATTCCTTGGACTTCATACCCAAGATACTACCACCTTATCATTAAAATATTTATGCTGACCAGTCCATTATTGATATATATATATATATATATATATATATATATTGTTGTGGATTCAAAGGGTTAAATTTGGGGTAAAGAACAAAATTTCAACCACTCTGTATAGAGAAAAGAACAAATTATTTACGCGCAAAATTTATTTAATTCATTTAGGGAGAACGGACAAGTATTGACGTATTTTTATAATTAATAATTGAAAGGTTGAAAAGGTACATAAAGAAAAACAGTTTTAAAACAAATAGAATACGCATAATTATTTATAATTTATTTTTCCAACACGTAAAAGCATAAGAAAACCCACTAGGGGAAGAAAATCAATAATTCCAAAGCAAAAGGTTTTCGTAGTAACAAGCAAACGTCAGTTTTATACAAATACGACGAAATATAAAATCTATGAATTGTTGTGGTAAACGGTCGATAATTAACGAACACCTGCGTTTTTAAAAAAGGTTACATTCGTCGAAATTATGAGCATATTAAGACAGGACTTCATAGAAAATATTTTCAACCGTCATTTTGGTTTGAATAACAAGCTAACAAAGCTCTTAAAGAGCAAGGGAAATGCACGATTGGTTATATACTACAGATAGAGACGGACATGAAAGCGTTGATATTTAAAACGCACGTACTAATACACGTGGAGTGGAGTTGAGCTGTCAGCAATATCGATTTTCTATAACTCAAGTGGGGTTTTGAACGCGACAGCAGACATGCATCAGACAGAGATAAAGATAGTTTAGGCGGAGTTTTATGACGACAGAGAATATTACCATTGGTTAAGAATCGACAGTTTTCCAAACGTAGACAAACGCGACAGGTGGGAGCGATTTTGGATACGTACGGCACCTAGACGGAGTAAATTTCAGGAATTTTCAACACGGTTGTATCAAAAGTTGTAGAATCTAAATTTGAAAATAAGCTTTTTACGTGAAGTGTGTCCGGGGGTAGCATTTTGAACGATATAAATATTCGAGCTGAGTTACTGGGACTCCTCTTTGTCTCTTTGTCTTCTCGTCGCTTTCATACTACTTTACTACAATAGACCAACATTATAGTAGAGTTTTTGTTATGTGAGTATTAGATATGTTCATAATACAGTAAATATAGGGCTAGCACGTGTAAATTATTAGTAGTGACCTTCTATTTATTAACGCGAAATACGTGTCGTGTATATTAAATTAATAGAGGTCTGGCTACTACTATAGTAAGCTACAAAATCAATAAATGGAAGTATAATATATGTGGGGAAGCATCACAAACAACCAGGAGTGTAGGCTGATATGGAATGGTACTTTGAATCGAGGCGCTTCGCTCGCAAATGGGGTTATCATCTCTGAATCCGCTGAGTATCACAGCGCATGGTCACGAAGCCAAGGGGTTCTGGTGATCGTCGTCGAAGGAATGGAAGCCTGAAGCATTCTCCAGGTAATTTATTTCAAATTTCTGTTGTCTGAGAAACTTTTGTGAAATTTTGGTGATGTGTGAGTGAATTTTGGGGTTTATTTATGGTTATATAAACTTATTTCTTAATTTCTTAATTTCTTAATTCGTGGGACTTGAATGGTTGTTAGGAAAAGGTTCGAGTGTTCCTGAGATTAATCCACGAGAACACAGCAATATGTATTAAGTATATAAACGGTGAGCAGTTTTTAGTTGCACAACTATCAAGCCAAATTATAATATTTTCCCGACACGCATTTGCAATATAAAAGCCTAACATGTACTAAATCAGGAATTTTTTTCTTCTTCCCGATACATTCATATCATGAACATGCAACAAACTTATTTCTTTGTTTTTTATTTTCGGTTACGAACCTTACGTTAAAAACTATAATTGCTTGTCAGAAACCTTCTTTTTAAACGTGTCGATTCGTATTAACATTATCATCTTTTCCAAACATGCAGAAAAGTGAACTAACTGCGCCTGGTGGAAAATATATTTGCATCGCGTCAATACTTCAGGGGAATTCTTTTAATTTCTTGATATGCTGACTATAATTGACAGAGTACTATACTCTTACGGCAAATGCTTCTTCGTATGTATAGGATTCTGGAGTTAAAATCCTTCATATGTTTCGCAGTCTCGTAGCCTAATGTTGCGAAAAAGATATTATAATTGATTGATACAGATTTTTATATTGTTCGTAGGAATATTTGATAGTCGGGTGCAAATTCTTAAAGTCTGTGTACATTCCCGTATAGTAAAATTTCAAGGAATGTATTTTTTATTTGGGACATGTTACCTCCGATAATGTGGCCCAGTAAGTTCAAAGGGTTCAACATGAGATTTGATGAAGCACCTGTTCGTTTTCGGCATTTTTGCATGTTTTTCGCTCATATCACTTAAAAGCAAGATGCTAGCTGATTTTTCTTGGCCAAAACGTATGTGATGACTTTGTCATTTTCTTTATTATATTTTAAATTGGTTAGAAAGACCAACTTGCACACTATGCGCAATTTACCATGTTCGTTTTAAAAAATGTTTGAAGATTATGTTGCTAGCAATTTTCCAATTTCCTTGTCTTTTTTTCACTTCATGAACTGAAGCATTCCACGATACAAAAATTCGTTCTTCCTGCCAATTCATTAACTAATAGTGAGAATTCACTGAACCATGATGATCGTTGATGAATTTATTGTACTTTCTACTATAGTCTTCGCAACTCAGCCGAACGGAATGTTTCTTTCGTTGTTTGTTTTCACTATCTTCTCTTCTCTAGTACGGATCTTTTCTTTTTCCGACTTTTCTTATTTTATTGTATCCTATTTCACGAATTACTGCAGTTTTGGTAGTCTTCACTTCAGTCGAAATAGTAGTATTACTGCTTATAGTTACCAGAGTTGAAAAGACTGTCAACTAAAGATGCGTTCACTGTAATCAGGTGTCTTAGGAAGAATTTCTATTGAATCATAAAAGATCTAGATGAATTTTTAGTAAAGCTTTTCAATGTCCCAAATCAAAGGTGTGGCATCGCCAAGGAAATATATGTTAATGATAAACGTTACTTTAGATCGAAACTTTGTGAAGTCGCATTAGGTTCAAATAACTACATTTTTCATAGGAAATTGTCCTACAGTTTCTAAGCAAGTTTGAAGAATGTAATGAAAAAGAATTCAGATCCAGGATTAGAAAAAGTTTTACATTTTAAGATTACTATTAAAAGCAGGTTATTCAACATTCGTAAAAATTCTCTAGTAGCAGTTAAGCGAGCAGTAATAGATGTGGGAGATAGCAAGGGATTTTGTTTTCTTTGGCCAATAGTTTTGGTTTTATATCTTGCAACAGGAATTTGGATTGAACTTTTGAGTAATCTTCGCCTTAAAAGTATTCTGATTTATAAATCTACCACTTTTTTAATTGCAAACCATTAAAAGGTAAGAATAACTAAACTGACTGCCAATCAACCTGCATTGTCCAAAAGGTAAGAAAACGCTGCCGTATTTCTTATTTTAAAACCGAAACCTATGGGCAAATTTGTTAATGTTATCTAATAGTAATAATAATCAAAATATAAACTTTTCATAAAGCAGCATGTTAATATTTTGCTGCTTATCTTCGAAATATCAGTCATTACATGAACGAAAAAATTTACCTGCTATATCAGTACAAACGAATTGTTTCAGGAATTATCTTTTTGTCAAACTAAATATTCGTTCTATAAAGTTACCAAACGAGTCACAGAAGTACCTCAAAATCAATAATTTTCAATGTCAAGAAAAAGTTCTGTTTCTAATATGTGCAGAACCTGAAAATATTTTGGAGAAATGTAATTGGACTGATAAATTCATCAAATACTGTTTAAAATCAAAAACATATTATTTTAGTATAGCGCAAAATGTTTACTTGACGGTTATCTATCGACGTTTTAACTATACCGACGTGCAGATTATATACATTTGTTACGGTATTCTGTGCAAACAGAAAAGAAAAGTAAAGTAGGAAAAGAAAATTGCCTGTACCGTATACCACAACAAAAAGGAATCCAAGAAGAGTGGGGTGGGCCACACAGAAATAAAACGTAAACCTCAAGAAAGGAACTTTATTTACACACCTCTAATTAAAAAACATGTTATAGAAAGGAATACCAACAAAAAGCGTTTATCCAGAATGCCCGGGAGGACTTACATAGTACAGCAGTCGACGCAAAGATAATTTATACCTTTTTTAATTACCTTAATCCAATGTTCTACTTCAATTCTAACATGTACATAAAGCAAAATTAAACAAGAATATATAGTGGAATGTTTTCAGTCCTGTAGTTACCACGAGTTCTATATGTAAAATATACATTAGGAAAAGTATACAGTTATAGGACCCACACGCGGCGGTTAAATGTACAAAAAGCAAAAATTAAACAACAATGTGTATAGTGGGTTGTTTTCAGCCTTGTTGTTACCACGAGATTAGTATATATATATATATATATATATATATATATATATATATATATATGTATATACACTCACTGATGCTTTTATTAATGAACAATGATAAATACAAATATATATTTTCTCTTATATACAGGGTGGTTCCATGGTTCCATGACATATATATATATATATATATATATATATATATATATATGTATATATATAATATAATTTAAATTTTAAATTAATAAGATGAAATAATAATTTAGTCTTTTATGCAAAGCCCAAATGATTACTTCAAATCGAGCTTATAATTGAAAGAAGGAAAATATAAGGTCTTGGACGAAATTTGAACCTGCATCTTAGTCTTGCCGAGACTATGCGTTTACCAATTACGCCATCGAGACCGATGACTATAATTGGAAAATTTGCAAATCTAAATCGTGTACACAACTATACATAAACGTAACTTTCAATTACGTTTAGCATTTCTGTCAATCATATCTGACATTGTCAAGTTTTTGACTTACCTTGTGTGAAAAAACTATCTAAAATATTTATATATTTAATACTTGGCTTATAGCCGTAATTTTGAGCGTTGCTTCCTGTCTATAACAGAAATGCTAAACGTAATTGAAAGTTAGGTTTATGTGTAGTTGTGTACACCATTTGGATTTGTAAAATTTTCAATTATAGTCATCGGTCTCGGTGGCGTAATTGGTAAACGCATAGTCCCGGAAATACTAAGATACAGATATTTAGTTTCTCGTTGCCAGGGGTTGTTGATTCCAAATTGCTACTAATTATTTCGTATTTAGAAGTGGGCGTAAATGTGGATCGATCGTAAAGGTTTTTGAAAAGCAATATCCTTTAATTATATTTGTGAGAGAACCAAAAGCAGTAATTAATTAACAAGGGATTTCGTGCTAGAAACAATGATAGATTGTGGGTGTTCTTATCTAATTCAGTATATTAATGTGGAATAAGTTTTCAAGCACATCCAGTAGGTGTTTTTGAATTTGACCTTTATAATACGTTGTTGCGGAAAAAACCGCAATAGCAGTTAACAACTAGGATGGATATTTTGTACGCTGTATCAGTTCTTCTATTGAAATTATACGTTTAATTAATAACCCATGCTTGTTGGTTTGAGATTACCAACTATTTCTTTTTTATTAAGATTGCTGACTACCTGAAAAAGCACTTTAATATGTGTTTATTGTTAAAAGATTTTTTATATATATTTTTTTAGAATTCACAATAACATGTAAGAACAGTCTGATGATAAAACGTGATAGGATTGTAATGTTTCAGCGAGCGCCGTTTCCCCAGCGATATGCAAATTCCAAAATATAATGGAAATCGGAACTGGTATATTTGTTTGGCAACCTACGCAATCTTTTGCGTGAGCTAATCAGATTTATTTCTAAATGTCAAAGGAACAGATGAGTCTTGAGTTTCTGACACATTTTTAACGCTTTCGAAGCAAGAAACTTAATATAAATCAACAAAAATATATAACTTTGAATGTTAGTAAATATCTTGTGATCCGGTTTAATATTCCCACAGAAAGTATGAAGCAGCACACTGTTTAATTCTTCAGAAACGTATGTTTGCAGTAGTGGTTTTTGGTCAGCCTTTCAGAATGTTTTTTCAATCTTGCTACATTTTGGTGGGCACGTAGTTACGCCGATAGAACCGATTTAGAAGAACGTAATATTAGCAATGTCTATGAATATGCCTGACACACCGCTTCTGTAAATGAAGTACAACGGTATTTTTATTTTTCTGCAATATCATATTATATAAGCTTAAGCTGGCTGTTGATATTTTCGATCGTCCTTAGAGTACGAATTATCTTACGGTGCACTGCTTAAGGGTTTAACACTATTTCATGTTAGTGGGTTTATTTAACTAAAATTGATCCTGGACCTCCGTCTGTGAAAAGTTGAATCGGTTTTGGGTTGATTTATTGACAGAATATTGTGTTGAATGACCTCCTCATCACATTGTATATATATATATATATATATATATATTATAGTGGTTTTAAAAGATCAAAAATAAATAAAAGCGAAGCAATTTCAAAACACCCTGTATAAAGGAACAACCAGAAATTACGTGCGAAAGTTATATTAGTTAATTCATTTTAAGTATCGGGTATTAACGAAATTTTATAAATAATTAATGAAATTTAAGTAGGTTTGCAAAGAAATTAAATGGTAGAAGCCAATGCCATTAATTTATTAATTAATTTGAATTTAATTGAACGATTATTGATGTATAATTTGCATAAAAGCGTGTAAAAACTCAATGATACCAAGATGAAACGCGTTGCTATCTGACAAATATATCAGTGGGGTAGAAATACGCCGAACTCTAAATCGTGGAAATGTATTTAAAAATGTTACGATTGAACACCTGCGTATTTTGTAAGTGTCAAGTTTTATTTAATTTGTAGATAACAAACAAATTATTCCAAGGAGTGCTCAAACGGTCGTATGTTTTAGCATGAAATGCTAATGAGAAAGTCCACGTGTAGTAGACAGCGCACAAACAAGGATATTGATTTTCTACCACTCAAACCAGGTTAGAAAGAGACGTAGAAAACGTATAAGCATGAGACCACAATAGTATAGGACGGATTTGAGAAACGCCATTCTGTCTATGGTCGATATGTTTAGTTTGACTTGATATAGACACCAGGATAGTGTAGCGTAATTTTCTTAAAATACTATAACGAGCACGGAAATTTGCGGATTTGAAAATGGGGTTGAGTGCAAAATTGTGGGAATGTGTTGTTGTGAGCAGGGGATTTCGGATAAATGTGGCCAGGAGAGGTTACATTAAAAAGATATAAATAGTTTACGAGAATATTATTAAAGCCCTTATTATTTCGATCGTCCCAAAAGCACGTATGAAAGTTAACACGAGTTGTAAGTATTATAAAATCATTTAAATTGTATTGCATAGTGGTAGCCTTAATTAAATTAAAACGCGGTTAGTGTGCCGAGATTACAAATTTTTTTTTATTGAGGTATCACCTATAATTTTTAATCAACTCGTGTCGGGACATTAAGTAACGTAGATTACTGTGAAAGAAGTATAATTGAAATGAAATTTGGAATTTGGTTACACCGAGAAGGTGTCGTTGGCGGATCAACTTAGATGGAGTTCGTCTAGTAATAGCGAGAAACGACCTGCAGGCCAGATAGAAAAATACATGGCATCATCTACAAGTGCAGAGATCTTCAAGAAATTTCTAGGTAACGATTTAAAATTGTGATTCCTATAAACTGTAAGTATTGGAGTGGTGTATGAGAGTGTTTTTCAAGGTAGTGTGAATTATTTACGTATTGAACAGAATATGTGTAAATAACTTTATTACGGTATTCAACTAGAAATTGAAGGTGTCTATAAAGCTTTTAAACGTTCCATCAGAACGTGAAATTTCTGTGAAGAGTACATGGCTTTGTTTTTTTTAATTTTTAGAGTATGCAAAGTAGATGGGCATACATTATGCAGAATTAGTTGGGTTATTATGAGCTCACCATACCCCACAGTTTACTTAGATTATTAAAATAAATAAATAAATTATAAAGAACGTATTTTAGAGAAGGTATTATTCAAGGTCTATTTACTCTGAGTACATTTTATGTGTTTGATGATTTTAAAAATTAAATACAGGACATTACAAAATAAGATATACTGAAGTGCAACGTGAACAATAAAATATGGACAAAATTGAATTGCATTTGTAAATAGGAGTAAATAAAAGATTGTATGTTGGTTGTATTTTGTGGTTTTATTGGGAGTGTGCGTGAATGATAGAATTTGAGAGTGAATATAGATATCCAAAAGGAGGTCCAAATGAGCTAGCCGGAAGCAGTTGAAGAAGGCCCTTCAACCGAGGAGGAGAGGAAAACGGGTAAGAAATATTTTTTTTGTATTATTTAATTTTTGAATTTTCGAGTTTTGAAAATTTTATAAAATTTTCGAAAATATTTTTGTTGGGGAGGATCTTACCCGAGTTCCACGGCAATATATATATATATATATATATATATATATATATTAAAAGAAAAGTAGTTTTTTACTTTTTACTTTGTATTTATATTTATATATAAAGAATGATATGACAACGGCCGCACGTTGGAGCTCCACTAAAAGAGTGATATAAGAACGGTCGTACGTTGGAGCGCCGCTTAATGAGTGCTGTAATACGGTACAGCAAATAGTAAATTTTAAATTATTGATTTACCTTATTTTCTAACCTAGCTCAACAGGAGTTATGGAATTTACAAAATGAAATCAAACAGCAATATCGTAAAGCATCTATACATTCAAAAACAATTTTCTCTCATACAAAAGAATACAGAACGTTTACCGTATAAATGTGTACATAAAATTATTCCTAAATTATTACCAATGTGATCCTTAGCAAAGCTTTGTTAAAAGTACAAAATCTTCCTTAATTAATAACTGGTTAATTTGCCTACTTTTTATTACCACGTTGGTAAGTGTGTGGAAAAAATTACTCACATAAAATTTTTAAAAGCCAGAGGGCTTCGAAGTCGACCTTAGAATATTAAGCAAACTATCCGCTTCCCAAATAATAAAGCACTCAGTCCTACTTAAATTGAAATGACAAATACACAAATATCAGGTACAAGCAAAAAAACTAAAAGTAATACTTGCAAAGTCCAATTCCTGTAATTAACGGTCGTAAACAGCTTCAGCTTCTATTCTTAAATTGACTTTCAAATGCCAGTTCACACAATTTTTCATATTATTTAAAATCTCCATTTAGGACATCAGTTTGCATCTTCTTTTTAATTAATTAGTTAAAGTAGCTTTTGTATCAGGATTGATATGTTGATGATTATTTAATTCTGGTAATGTTTTAAAGTAATTATGTTCCATATTTATGCGGAGTTACGTTTTTAGAATTACTTCTTCATTTACAGTTACGTCTTAAATATTAAATACCGTATGCCTGCTGCATACTTAAAAAAACAACTTTTCTCAAAGTAACATGTTCGCGAATTGTCTTTAATAAAGTTCCCGCTTATATACCTTCATCTAACTACGTCATGGTTCTCCAAATTTATCTTGTTCCGTCGCATTCCTCCTTTCAGTAACGCAGAAAGATAAAATCGATTTTACGACATTTTAATGTTTGTGCTCTTATAATCGAGCATCATTGATTTAATGGTTTTCAAAAACATTTCTTGATAAACAATAACGTATTCGTTTCCAAATTACGAAAATTCTAGAGTTTGTTTTGTTTAAAATTCATAAATGAATTTAAATGATACTTCGATACACACGGAGGTCACATTATATTATTAATTAAAGCTTAAATTGCTTCCCAACGGGTTTTGCACATGCAAAAAACTTGCATCTTCATAATTGCAATAAAAGACAGTGGTTTTAAGGCAAATAAACGAATTCTAACGCATACTTATAAAGATTAAAGAGTTAGTTTTTAACAAGATTTATATGGTTTACGCTAAATAAAGCGAATGTTTTATGCAGGGGAAATGTCTTTTTATGATAATTAATACATGAAAATGAATTAATTTGTATTTATCTGTATGGTAATAAAATAAATGGCTTTGTATGTATAATATGCTTGAAAGTATAAAGCATAAAGTATAAAGTTTATATCTTTTAAAGATTGAAATTTGTTTTTACAGTATTTCTCGACTATTGAATATTTTTTCATATGCGGCTTAAATTTGTACACACAGCTGTATTATTGATTTAAAATTGGGACTTTCAAATACCCGGGAAGTGTTTTTTGCTTTGTATTTGAATGGTTATGTAATTATCATACGCTTTGATTTATATACAGGGCGGAACAATGATCCTTCTGAAATTTCTATTCTTTCCGGGTTCCATTATATTTGTGTAGGTTATATTTGTGGAATTTAGCTTTTCATAATCTCTCGTGACCTCCTTATCACATCAATATATATATATATATATATATATATATATATATATATAATTTTTTTGGTGAGTTTTACATGTACCAGATATACATGTGAGCGAATTTCGCTTAGAGTAATTGTCTTACGTCGTGCAGACGGGTGAACTTACACTTAACTTTATCAGTACGTAACCCCCTTCCTTCGCCACCATCTAATGCTTTGCGATCTACACATTGTAAATACTCGAGATGTTATCAAAGGATTGCAACAACAATTTTGTCATTCTTTCTCTTTATAAGATCATTTTGATTTTTCTAAAAGGCACACGCAATTTTTAAGAGGAGTAACTTATATATAAGCGCATTGTCCGTGCTGATAGGATCTGCTAACAACTTTGAATATTTTAGGAAGTGTGTATAAATCTAGCGATTCCCGATCGACGGCAAGAAGTTCTCATCGTGTATAGGATGAAATAATGCTGTAGTTTTTAGAATATGTGCACGTGTAGTGTACACATATGCTTTCCCTGTTAACGGGTTGGACATGTTTGCATTTACGTAGTTACCCACAAATTCCCAATACTACTATCACTCCTGACACATTTTCTACCCTTACAGTCGGCATAAGCAAATTGAAACCGCATAATAAAACAAAAATTGATGATTAAAAGAAGTTTTTGAGGTCTTCTACCCTCATCATTCAACATATCTAACAGATGGATTTATCCCCTACATTTGACTTTGCAATGCTTCACCCGAAGGTACTACATTGTCCAGGAAGCGAGTTTGTTTTACCTGGAAATTTTTTATTTTGCCGAGTCTTTCTATTCCAAATTAAGTGGGGATCTTGAACGTGCGTGGCAACATTCATACACGGGACTTGTTTTTCCTCTCATCTGAGCGAGGGCGTATTTTTGTGGAAAATGCTCGTCTAACATTTTTTCAGCGGTCCGATTCGAGAATCGAACCTTAGACCTTGGAATCAGCAGTCATACGCAAATCTGTCTGATCCACGGAGCCGCCTAGATTAACTTTTTTCCTACATTTGATTTTCCAATGCTCCAGCCGAAAGTGCAATATTGGTCAAGAAGCGAGCTTTTTACCTGGAAATTAGGAATTTGGCAAACCTTTGCTATTTAACGTGCGTGACAACAGTCACACACGGGACTTACATTTTACCTCTCATCCGAACAAGTGTGTATTTTTGAGAAAAATTTTCTGCCTAATATTTTTCAAGCGGCCCGTGTCGGGACTCGAACCCGGGACCTTGGGATCAACAGTAATACGCGAATCTGTCTGATCTACGGAGTTGCCGAGATGGATCCTACATTTGATTTTCTAATGCTCCACCCAAAGATACTACATTGGCCAGGAAGCGAGTTTCATTACTTGGAAATTTTGGTTTTGGCGAACCCTTGCTACGCCAAGCAAAGTAGGGACTTCAACGTGCGTGACAACACTCACACACGGGACTTACATTTTACTTCTCTTCCGAACCAAGACATATTTTTTCTGAAAAATGTTCGCTTAACGTTTTTCAAGCCGTTGTTGGGAATCGAACCCGGGACTTTGGGCTTGGTAGTTGCGGGCGAATCAACTAAGCCACGGAGCCGTCGCGATACATTTATTCGCACGAGTCTGTGTAGGTATAATGATGATTATGCATGCCAACAGAAATCATGAAGCGAATTGATAAAAGTCAACTTGTTAAAGACATTATGTACACTGGTAGAAATTTTGTTAGAATAAGAAAAGTGTGAAAGCTTCAAGTACTGCATGGGCAAGAACTGTGCGATAGTATTTTAGTAGTGTATTTATGGCGTAATCAGCACCACATTTGCTCCAGAATCCCACATTTGCTCCCACATCTGGACCAAAAAGTTTTCTTCGACTAACCATTTTTCATCTTTCGAGATAAATATATCTTAAATTTTTTATCTTTCGAGATAAATGAGCATCCACATTTCCTCCCACGAGATAAACCTATTTTTAAGATTTTTTACCGCTAACATTCTGGACCAAAAAGTTTTCTTCGACTAGCCATTTTTTTATCTTTCGAGATAAACCTACCTTGTTTGGTATCAATTAATATTAGATTTTTCTCAGCTACCGAAATCTTTAGGAATTTTTAGATATCATCACCCCGAGGAGCCACCCCATTTTAAGATTTCTTACTTGTAGCGACTTTTGAGCGTTCTTATAAATTTTTTTAGTCATGCGATACATCTTGTTAGCTTAGAATTTTATGTAGAATCTGTAAACAGATTTGAAATCGGACCACGCCCTGCAAAGTTACACTTTAAAACCTTTTTAAAATTTTTGCTCGTATATATTTAACTCCATTTTTAAAACCTTTTCGCTACCCAAGATATATGCTTTAACCAACACAAAAATTAAGCACGCACAAATTTAATAATTTATTTATCCAATTTACAGTTTAATAAACTATTACAATTTTACAAAGTATAAACATTATTTCCTGTGCGTAGCCGAAAGTTTAACCTGTAACAAAAAGATTAATAGGTTGTTTAAATAGACCTATAACAAAATGAGATTAATGTAAAAAGAGGAGACGTGTTTTCAGTCAATAAGACATATTGTTGTTAACAATATGTTTTACCGTCCAACGACACCACGTGGAGGTAAACACATGCCGCCGGGAACAAAGGAATTATTAAGGATGGGGAGGGTAGATATGCTTATAACTAACTTATATACTATATATACACAATAAAATATAAACAACTATCTTATATCTTTATGCCCCATGCGTAGGTTGATATGCTTCCGGGGATGACGTAACGCTTGTCATCTGCGCCCGATAAACTAATTTTATTAATTAATTGGGTGTACAAAACGTGTTTTTACTCCGGATTGATACCATCGTATTCATGAGGGCATCTCTATTATTAATAACAACATCCTAAAACTATCTACACTAATCCCCGCCACCACATTACGACTAACACCCTTAATTTTCTTAACAATGTCTTTCTCACTAATAATGCAGTAGGACTTAGCCCTACTACCTACAAATTCCAACACCAAATCCCACAAAACTCATCTTTAAATTTCCCCACAACTTTTTTGTTCACACGCGGTATATTGTACTTATTGTTTGGAGGGTAATCACTTGTATCAAAATGCTCAATGTTCGCACTAATGTCACTATACAAGTCTTCAGTTTGCACACTATACACTAAGGAGTCTGTATCTGTATAAAGCAGGGACAATCTGGGACCATACAGAGGAACCATAGTACTGTAGTGAAAGTCGTACATTAGCGTTTTGGATAGATCTAAAATTGACAATCCTGCATAAATCGGCTTGTCGTACTTCACTTTTACACGATTCATCTGTATAATCGCCAGATTTTCCCCCAACACTAAGCAACTGTTAAAGTTTGGTCGAGCAATTAGCTTGTTCGCGCACAACCATTTACCAGAAGCATCCCACCGGGTCACGATTTTCACATCTACACGTTTGTCCACGTTCTCCATAGTCTTCCCGAACACCGCATTATTCATTAATTTATAAAAGTCTTTCTCAAATGCGTTTTTCGCCGACATCCTTAACCCGGTGTTAAGGTCGATATACGCCTTCAACCATGGAGACTGAGTAAACTCTAAAACCCGGTGGATTGCTTTTAGTTTTAGACCGTATCGCATACACTGCTGCAAATTCCTATAATGAATAATATAGTTTTCTTTTCCGACAGAGTTGCTAACAATTTAGGTGTCTTTGATTTGGGCGATGGAGGTACCATGTTTTCAGGACAGAAGGGTAGATCGTTGTGGGAATGGTGTAGATGTTCGGGGTACTCCAGATCAACTTCTAGAATATAACCTTTCTCGTTGGTTTCAGGTATATTCAAAATTAGTTCTTTTAGGAGAGCAATCTTTCTAGCATCCATCCATCTAAAATCACCAATGGGCAGGTGCTGTCTCATTGCCCACCCATAAAGATTATTAGCATCCAGATATGCTAGGTACTTGGATGGTTCGTCAGGGTTGTAATTCTCCATATACCTATTATTCGCTCTAGCATATCGTTGGCTGCATTGAGTCAAGCCTCCCCTGATTCCAGCCTTAATAAAATTATGCATGCTAATATCCATCAACAGCTCCAGTTTTACACCAGTATGCTTAAGCATCGCATCCCAGCTCAAACTTGGAGCTGTCAGGTACTGGCATGGATCCAGATCATACGTCTGCTTGCATACAGAGCGGAAGTTTTCAAAATATCTGCAAGTAGTAGCACATCGGTTTTCAGGTATAAATCGCTATACTCCCCAAGCGTGCAAATGCCAAACGTATTCCACACCTTCTGTGCGTGCTCGTAGTCCACATCGCTGATATCCGTAGATGTTAAATTATTAAAAGGTTTCTTTTGGTGGTAATGATGTCTCGTTCAGTACTACAGCATCGGTGATATGGTTGTATGGAAAACGCCTTTCCGCGTCAACAACCCAAACTCTTGCTCATCGGGGTAGTATTTGCGAGTTTCCACAAACTGAGTAGTATCAAGATTCTGACTCAACTTGTCCAACGATGAAGCCATGAATCTTAACGAGTCTATAAACCTGAGCTGTATCGCTGTATTGTCAGATCCTTCAGGCTCGCCATCACACTCCTCTGGTTGTTCACCATATAACCTCACATTTTAGTGAACGATACGAAGCGCTCCTTATTATTAGGGATTACAGTGATCCTCTCTTTATCATACCCCAACTCCTTCACAATAAAATGGCTATCGTACCCGCCTAAATTGTGAAATACAACAGGGATGAAATGAGGTACCCTGTACTTTATATTGCATTGCGGGTGTGCAGCGGAGCGAAAGCGACCAGTCAAGTGGTCGTGATCCCTAACTCTTTCACTCCCAAGAGGCTTTTACAAATTCCGCAATCCACTGTCATATGAAACAACAACTCATCTAGGGGTTCCATTGGAAGCATGGGGTGTTTGTTTTAAAATTTCACCCAGTCGTCGAGCTTCTTCTACCATCTTCTCCATAAACACTTTGGCAGCTTCAGGCCCCCTGTACAGCTCAAACTTGTTAAACGAGTCATCGTATGAACATTTTATGTAGTATGCGAAGCTGTACGGCTTGTGCTCCTGGATGCTATTCGTGAACGAAGAAGATGTATCTGGAGTAGCAGTACTAATAGGTTTTAGCACCGACTCGAAATCAGCGTATATCACAAACGGTACGGTCATTTGTTTGTGAATATTAACAAATTCCAGCACACATTTAGCTGCAGTCGGCATTGTAGTCACAATATGGTTGCATTCGTGCTCTGTATGTCGGTGTAACTCCTCCTCCGAATGAAAGTATATCAGGCATCCATCGCATAACAGTTTGAATCCTGTGCGGGCAGATAGCTGAGTTTTAACCAACCCGCTTAAATTGTTGATCAAACAAAAATGTTCCTTTCCGTCTTTCTGAACATATAACAAATTTACGTGTCGATCCCTCTTGCGCGCTGTAAAGTGAAGCGGTCCCACAATCGACTTGCCTTCTATACCAAAAACATTAATGCTTATAGCATTCTGCTCCTCGAACCGGGGTATGTCCTTTATGAGCATTGGGAACTGCAGTCCTGTCAAATTGAGAATGGTGCTGTAATGCGGGTAGCTACTAACCCGTTCAGGATGAATATGTCCTGGATTCAGCGCCGCCACAACACACCAGGCAAAACATGCGTCGTCTTGGTTTCGCACGTTAATGACGGTATGCTTCTCCTGAATCCATTTGGGGAGCTCGATGTAGGAGGATCCGCGCATTGGTTGGTACTTGTTAACATTTACCTCCAAGTACAACACATGTTTCAGAGTCCATCCTAAAATTTAAAAATTAGAAAAAATTAATAATTGTAGAAACTAACCAGAATCACGTTCTTGGAACTCGTCCGACTTAGCCGACATCCTCTCCACAAAGGTGTTGTAGACCGCTCCCAGGTCACTGGAGGAGGTGACCACAACATTTCGAGTGTTGAAGGATTTAACATCCTCTACACCCTCTGCCACAGCCATCTTGGTGTAGCCACCAAACAACTCGCAATTAACCTTGAGGGAGGTGTGTATAGCCAGCTGTTCCCCGACTAAGGCTATGAACCTCTCCTTCTGCTCGCATAGAAAATCCAATAGACCTAAAAATACGAACTAAGCAAACACAAAATACTTATAAAAATACATACCACTAGTATTAGCATTTTTAATTCTGTATGTAGCGATTCGAGTTTTGAACGCGGTTGCTACTACTTCTACACCTCCATCCAGGACACGGCTAGCAGCGGTCTTGTGCGCGTTAGATCGCTGGTGGGCTGCCAAGTTGACAACGTCCACATTGCATTCCGCACATCTCCGCGACTTCTTGGGGGCAGGTCCCTCAACGGTTGGTGCGGCCGGTCGTTTGATCCCAGATGGTCCGGCAACGGGGACAGCCACACCATGCTTGGCGTCCTTGTGCCGTTTCAAGTTGTCCTTCCGCGAGAAGGATGCAGGGCATGCATCGCAAACAAAAAGACCGGTGGATTTCGATCCCACGTCATGTTGTTGGAGCTGGTGCCGTTTTAAATTATCACCTCGAGAGAAAGCTGCACCACAGACGTTGCACACGAATGATGCCATTTTTCTATAAGAAAATTAAAAACTGGTTAAAGACTTTTAACAGTTGTAACTAGCCGAAGACTAAACAGAAACTGAATTTATATCGCCTCGTACCATGCTTTTATACATAATTGGTATAATTAGCTACTTTACTTTTAAAAACCCAGCGTCGTTTAACCTTGAGTAACATTCCAAACTAGTCTAATCACACCAGTAAAATCAATTAGCTAGTTTACTTTTAAATTAGGAGAAACCCAGCGTCGTTTAACCTTGAGTAACATTCCAAAATAGTCTAATCACACCAGTAAAACCTAACATTCTTAACTAACCTTGAATCGGATTACAAACTAGTTCATGCCTGTCTGTAAAATACTGCAAATGATAATGAGGAGCATGCGCAACAACAACCCTGAAACATTTAAAAGGATGACCTGCATAGGATTCCTTCTCAGTCATCTCAGTGAAATCAGTGCAAAGCAATGGAGTCTGTAGATGTTAATAATACACAAGTTTCGTATACCGAAAATCTGATTAATAAGTTTACGTATAGTTTAAGTGAATTGAGTGAACACCCTCATAATGTGGAAATTGGGTTTGTTATAAACCAGAGAATAAAACCCGTATTACGATTGGTGTGTAGCAAGAAATATTGTGGCAACCATGTTCTGGAATTGACATACGAAAATTGGTTAGCATTTACAAATTTTCAAGTGGAATTTCAAATCAACGTATTTTCTCGTGACGTGCTAAACACTCGATTAAATGGTGCACCCGAAACGGAAGATCTACACATACAACTAGGAGGTCCGTTCTTTATCACTCTGTCGCCAGTGTCTGAATCAACCGAGAACGAAACGTTCCAGTTAAAAATAATAATGGGTGATAGCTCGATAGTTATAAATGAATTGGAGTGCCGTAAAATATTCCATATGCGAGAGTTGTTTGAGTATCAACTTAAACAGTTGGAAAGTCGCAACTTCCCAGCATTATACAGCGAATTAGTAGGGTTTGTTGCTAATTATAATTTAAATGATTGCGATGGGTTTAATACTATGACTGAAGGAGAGAAACGAATTAAAATCTTGATTGAAGGCGAAGTTCGAATTGGTAATATTTTATTCTACAACGAATTGAATCAGAGCGCACTAAATGCATTGGAGCTGGTTATATGCTTTCCGGATATATTTGTGCAAGACGTGATACGTACAAGAACATTAGTGGAAATGTTTAGACGTTTAAATTTGTCAGAATCTGAAGATTCTGGTTATGGTGATAACTAGAAAGAGTATTTTATAAAAGACAGTCCAAGAGACGTGGATGTAAATGTATTGTTATTATAAATATATTGTAAATTTTTTGAAAAAAGTATAAATAGACTCGTTGTTGTTTATTTATTTAGTATAGTTTGAGATTTTTTTGAGTAAACACATGATTATCTGTTCTGGAGAGGGTTTAATCAACAGCGCTATAAACAGGTTACCGTTTGAGCTGCATATTCCAGGTTATCAGTACTGCGGGCCTGGTACAAAGTTGAATGAGCGCTTAGCAAGAGGTGATCCTGGAATAAACGAATTGGATAAATTGTGTAAAGACCACGACATTGCATACTCCAAGTACCCCGACGATCTTCCAGCCAGACACCGAGCAGATAAAATTTTAGAAGAAGAAGCCTGGGGGAGAGTTAAGTCTAAAAACGCAAAGTTTGGAGAAAAAGCCGCAGCTTGGTTTGTGACAAACGCTATGAAAGCGAAGAGAAAAATGGGTATGGGTTTAAAGAAGAAAATAAGTTTCAAAGGTGGATTTTTGAAGAAAATACGATCCGCAGTAGACCGAGTTGGTTCCGATAACTTGAAAAAGCTGTTAGACGTTGGTATTCTAATTGGTAAAAAAATCATAAAAGGAGCCGGTGGGAGAAGCAAAATTAAAGTCCCACGTATTATACCCGTTCCACAGAAAGGAGGTTTTCTACCATTGATTCCGATATTCGCGGGACTAAGTGCCCTAGGAGCACTAACAGGTGGTGCTGCAGGGATAGCTAAAGCAGTGAATGATGTCAAGACAGCCAACGAACAGCTTAAGGAGAGCGAACGACACAACAGATCTATGGAAGCCATTACTGTTGGGAAAAAAAGGAAATGGAATGTTTCTAAAACCATACAAAAAAGGCACAGCATTATTCTTGAAACCGTACAAACAGGGGCGTGGCATTAGTAAAAAAGTATCAAAAAACTAAGCAAGTTACCACGAAGAGCTCTCACCGATGTAGATATAAGGAAACACGCATCTAACATCCCTCATTTTCGTGGTGTCTTTTCTAGAGATCAGTTACAGAAGATTACACCGCGTGTCAACGAATCGGGAGTGATTAATTTGGATACCACCAAAGGTTCGGGTACACATTGGGTGGGGTACCGAAAACGCGGAAATAGTGTGTATTACTACGATTCGTTTGGAGACTTGAGACCGCCGGAAGAAGTAAAGAGATATTTTCGAGGTTGTAAAATTTACTACAACAGTGTAACGGAGCAGACTTACAACACATACAATTGTGGACATTTAGTGTTAAAGTTTCTTAGTGACAATGGCTAAAACAGTGAGCGTGTTCGGGTATGGTAATGTCATATCGACAGGATCCATTTACCCACCAATTAAATTGAAACAAGACGGTGAATATGCTTTGGGTCTAGTGGGATTGTACACTTGCAACACTGTGCAAAACATACACCCGGGAAACAACATATTATACTTTAACGATCCAGAGCATCGCAGAATAACCATTGAACCCGGATCATACGAATTAGAAGAAATAAATGCATATATACAGGATGTTTTCAAAAAATGGTTCAGTCAGAAGCCGGACATCAACGATAACATTGAAAAATATTTTAAACTGAGTGCCAACAATAATACATTAAAGTGTTCTATACGAAGCAGTATACCGATTGATTTTGGGGCAAACCGTAAAAACAATATTGGAAGCATCTTGGGGTTTACCAACCACAAATTGGCCGCAGATACCGTACATATCGCTAATCAGCAAGTGAACATAATATCGGTCTCAAACATTTTTGTGGAAACCAATATCACCAGCGGATCGTTCAGAAACAATTTTCTTACCCACAGCATATTCGAATTCAGTTTATCTGTACCACCCGGGTATAATCTGGAAAAGGAACCTAACCACGTCATATATTATCCGCTGAGCGTGACAGAAATCGATAATATTACAATCAGACTAGTCGATCATTTGGGTGAATTGGTAAACTTTTCCCCGGAAACATACACTTGTGTGAGACTGGAAATAAAAAGTAGTTGAAAATGCCTATCGATTTTGTATATAAAGCACGCTACAACACCCCCAGACGATTAATAGTGAATACAACGTCAAAGCGTCAAGTTGTCGAGAGACTTACAGCAGAAGAAATACGTTTCTTAAAATCTTTGGGTTTAGAAGTTATAAATAATGGGAGGCAGAAGTAAACGCAGCTTAGATCTCCACGGTGATGAAAACGTTAAACTTGGAAGACTTAAATATGAGGACGTACCCAAATTGGATGTGTTTGGAGGTTATAAATTAGACGAGATCATAATAAAAGAAGATTATTATACATATCTTCCCTTTACATTGAATGCAGAAAACAACGATCGAATTTCAATTGAAATCCAGAGCAGTGATAACATCACATACCCTCATGAAAGTTTTATATTTATAAAGGGTACCTATAAGCCTACGGAAACATTAAGGGAAGCGTCAACAACTGGAGACCCGATTAGAGCAGCAGAACCAGACCCTAAAGCTTACGAGTTTACTAGAAATGCACCATATTTTCTGTTTGAGGAAATTCAATACAAATTGGGTAATAATCAAATAATAGATGTCTGTCGAATCCCTGGAATTACAAGAACTATTAAAGGTTTAGTATCCATGGAAGAATCAGAAACAAAATCTATTACACATACCGGGTGGAAGCCCGATACCATATTCCAAGATGGACGGTTTAGTTGTGCTATACCACTAAAAACCATTTTTGGGTTTTTTGAAGATTACAAGAAAACTATCGTCAACATGCCTCAAGAGCTGATTTTAATCAGATCCAAGTCGGACGTAAATTGCTACAAGTCGATTGGAAATACAGTAACGTTCAAAATACAACGTATTTCATGGGAGGTTCCGCATATAACATTAAGCGACTTTGCCAAGGCATCGCTGCTTTCGGAAATGCAAAATCAATCATCTACAATGGTTGCATTCAGGAAATGGGAACTACACGAATTACCATCTCTAACACAATCAAAGTCACAAGTATGGAGAATTAAAGTATCGAACGAAACAGAGAAGGCTCGGTGGATATTACTGGCGCTGCAAAATGGGAAGTACGACAGGAAAGAAGAAAATGCTACAAGCTTTACGAATGCCAATATAACCAATGTCAAAGTGTTTTTAAACTCTCAGATGTTCCCTCAAGGTCGATTAAATTTGGATTTCGAGCAGAATGACTACTTGCCAGCGTACCTGTCTTATGCATCTTTTATGGAAAAATACTATCCGAACAAATCGTCAAATAAATGTTTAATGGACTACAACAGGTTTAAGGACTCACCCGTCTTTGTAATCGACTGTCGTCATCAATTTGAAAGCATCAAGGATGCAACGGTTGATGTAAGAATGGAGTTAGAAGCTTCAAGAAATTTTGAACCGTCGATGAAGGCTTATGCTTTAATTATACATGACTCTATGTTTGAATATAATCCGTTTACGGAAATTGTTAATAGATTTATTCACAATTAAATATTTTGTATATATTTTTAATAAAATTGTATAAAATCTATGTTGTTTTAATATTAATAAGATTTTTTGGTGATCCAACGCAGTTTCTCACGTACTCCGGTGTACGCCTAAGCACGCCTGTGCCCATGCGCGCCACTGCGCGTGCACCCCTGCCCATGCGCGCCCTGCGCGCGCACCTGCCCATGCGCGCCCCTGCGCGTGCGCACCTGCCCATGCGCGCTGCCCATGCGCACCCTGCCCATGCTGGTATATAAGGAATATTATTTTCAATTTGAATCAGTTTAAACTTATATTTGAAAGATGTACACCAAGGAATCTTTAGAGAAAGCAGTTAGTGAAATACAAAAGGGTATAAGTGTTAACTCTACAAGTAGGTTATATGGTATACCCAGAAGAACGTTAAGCAGGCATTTGAATCTCCGTAAACCTCAAAAGAAGAATGGTGCTCCTAGGTCGGAAAATGTGAGAGACATGGGTGATGCTATACAAGAAGTTAAAATACCTATAGAGAATTATGATAACTTTGCTATTGCTAGTGCAAGAGAGGATGGTAAACATGGTTCATTGTTCCCGTCTAACATACGAGCTATCTTCGCGGGACCATCGAGTTGTGGGAAGACCAACGCTTTAATATCGCTGATCCTGCACGAGAACGGTCTTAGATTCCAAAATGTCTATGTATTTTCGAAAAGTTTGTATCAACCGAAGTACGAATTGTTAAGAAACGTTTTTACACCATTAAAAGAAGAAATTGGGTACCATGAGTTTGAAAATTATGATGATTTGATCGAGTCCAGAGATACCAAAGAAGATTCAATTATGGTTTTCGATGATATACCTGTAAACGAGCAAAGTAAAATCACTCAATTTTTCTCGTTCGGTCGTCATAAAGCAATAGATTCGTTCTATCTATGTCAAACTTACGCTAGTGCCTTAAAACATAGACTCTGAGATGACGCCAATGTAATCGCATTATGGAAACAGGGTCACACAAACTTTCGCCATATTTTTCTTGACCATATAAGTGGCGACATGTCATATCCAAAATTTAAAGAAATGTGCTTGCAGTGTTGGGGTGACTCGATACATAGTTTTATTACTATTGTAAAAGATTTTGATTTGGAAAAGGGGCGATATAGTAAAATTTTTGAGGAGTATATAAATATAGAAGAAGGCGTTCAATGGTTAGCCCCAATCCGAAGTTTCATGGTGACGAACGTTAACAATTTTATTGCGAATAAACGCAGTCTTCATCTTATGCAGGATGCAGTACGAAAAAAGTTTGTAGCGTACAAAAAGGGAGATGCTACATCTCAGCATAAATTCAAAGAGGTGCACAAACAATTGATCGATCCACTGCAAATAACCGCTTCCCAGTTGCAATCGATCACCGAAAAAATTCCTATACCTACAACAAAAGTTAAAGTCGAAAACATGGACGTACCTATAAAGAAAATTAAGCAACTCGTTCCAGAAGAACCGTTCCATCTTTACTATGCGGATGTGTTAGCTAGAGACGAAGACGAAAATATTGACAAATCAATTTATGGAGTAAAGTATAATGCGGAAACCGACTCATGGAATTTGTGGAAAAGTGTATTGATAATTAACCCGGAAACTAGCGATATAACATTAAATAATGTGATATATCCAGGTACGAAGGGTTTATACAATCTGCTGGTTTACAAAGACATCAGCCCCGAAGATGGCGATTTTAATTTGCATGAAGATTTGCCGAATTACTTGGAAATGATCAAATCTGCGTCGATTTTGAGAAGAAAGTTTAACCCATTTGCTTGTGCACGATTTAAGCGGGTTCCCAACAAATAACAAAAAGTTTAACAAATATGTGCAAAAATATCTCACCGAATTTCGGAGGAATCCTGAAAGAAAACAGCCAAAGAGAAGAAAACAGTCTAAGGGATCGGGTTTAGGCTTTTCTAATCGGTTTTACAAAAGTTTAAATTCAAAGCCGGTGCAATATGTCTACTGGAATAATGTGCATGAACTTGTGGATCGACTGAGATTGTTGAACGCATCCAACCGAGCTGGAAATACAAGCGAGGAAAACATTAACGAGATGGTGTCCATAATAGAAGAGTTGAGAGAAGAAGGTATAATACAGTGAGCTCAGCAAATAATTACACAGTTTTAAAATGCCTATCGACCGCTTCGGACGTTCAGAGCGTAAAGATGCTGATATTCGGCGCGGTCCTCCAGGTCGAGGATTTGTGCTAACGTTGGATGGTGATGGGTACGATATGCAGCAAAGAAGGTTAGTGAATTCATCAGACCCGAAAGAAGATAGTGATTGTGTTAATCAGAGAAGCACTATAGTATTCAAGTCTGGAGAAGAAACAATTAGTTTTCGTAAAAGAAGGCTAGTTGATGTAATGGATCCTAAAGAAGATAGTGATTGTGTTAATAAGAAATCTGTAATCAAGCTCGTGAATCAAGCCTTTTCATACTGTCTAAAAGTTCTGATGATATACAACGTAAAGATAAAGCCTTCAATGCAAGAAACCAGCGTATCGCAATGCTTGCTCAACCAGTTGAGCCATCTGATGCAGTTAATAAACAATATGTAAATGAAAAATTGGATAAGCTTGTATCTGACTTTAAAACGTTTATACAGTTTTTATTAATTTGACTGCAACTTCTGAGACAAATGAGAAGGAGCTCGGTCTTGCAATAGCATCGATTTACGAGGCGTCACCAGCAGCTATAAAAAACAAATACTACAAACCAAAGCTTCAGTTTATGTCAAAGGTGCAATTGGATAAAGATAACCCTATTAATTTAGCAACAGTGTTAAGCAAAAATGAGTAAAGAAATCATCGTTAAGGAATTATTTAAACCTGCAAGAAAAAATTTTCAGCGTCGTCATACAAATCTGAAACATGTGAAACGTGATCTTATCCAATCGGACTTGTGCGAAATGCAGCCTTACTCGCGTGTGAACAATGGGTACAGATATATTATAATAGCAGTGGACTGTTTCACAAAATATGCTTTAGCTGAACCTTTAAAAATAAAACTGGATCAGAAGTCACAAATGCTATGAAAAAATATTGGACAAAATGCTGCAAGGAGAAAGTAACTTAAAATCAATCTACAAACGGATTTTGGGAAAGAGTACTATAACCGCTGGTTTAAAAATCTTATGCAAAAATGTAAGATAAACCATTACTCTACGTATTCCGCAATCAAAGCTAGCATGGTCGAGCGGTTGATTAGAACAATCAAAAACAAATTGTACAGAAGATTTTACTTGCAAGGCAGTCATAAATGGGTGAATATTTTGCCTAAGGTTATGGAAGAATACAATAATACACCGCATCGGGCTATTAACATGACACCTATGGAAGCAGAAGAACATCCGGAAAGAATAAAACTTTACACCGCTAACAGTGTTTCTAAAAGTTACAAGAAGTTGTATAAGGTTGGAGACATTGTACGTATATCAAAATATAAAGCAGTATTCGATCGAGGATTTCACCCAAACTGGAGTACAGAACTATTCAAAATTGTTAAAGCACAACAAACGAGACCGACAACCTATCTGCTACAAGATTTGGAAGGTCGGCCAATTCTAGGTGCTTTTTACGGCGATGAAATTCAGCTCACAGCAGCACCCGACACGTACTTAGTGGAAAAAGTTTTACGGAAACGGAAGCACGGACGCGAATTATTAGTGTCGTGGTTGGGGGATGGTAAAAGTTGGATTAAGAAAACAGACTTGCTTTAGTATCATCCAGATAATTACCTGGATGAAAAAATCATAAAAGGAGGGAGTAAAGTCCCTAAACTGGGTATATAGGAGAGATTTGCTTAGAACCCCATTCCCATCTGTGATTTGAAGCAGGAAGCATGTGTTTCATAATCGATTTACAAGGATATCAATACAAAACTAGTGATTTCTATTGCAAGGAGATTGCCATTTTGGATGTAGCGAATAATGTAATATGGCATGAGATACTGGACATGGCTGTGGAGTATAACACCCTAAGCGATTATTTCAAAAGCAAGTTCGGTGGTTAAAACAAAGAATCCATGGGCTTAGCTGGGATGGACAGTCCACAAGTGGATATACAAATGTAGGCGATTTGCTGAAAGAAGTCATACCACCCGATGCTACTATCTATGTTAAAGGAGAACAGAAAAGACAGTTACTGTCAAAATATTTATCAAACAACATTTTAAACATGGAGAGTGTTTTCTTACTTCCAAGGCTCAAAGAATTAAGAAGATTCGGTAATAGGTACAATCACTGTTTAAACCATTGTTTGAATAATTTAAGCTGTTCTAAAGAAAACGTATTGGTATTGAAGCATTTTTGTTAATGTATTAAAATTTTAATAAAATATTTTGTGAGAATTGTTTTTATTCTAGCAAAAGCATACCTTTAAAATTTGGAAAAATATATCTGTAATACAGCGCATTACTTTGGAAAAATTAATGTTTTAAAATACAAAGAACCAATAACCGAATACATAATAATTGGTGTTTGCAAATAAATTCAGTTCTACTTTAATAAAAAATGTAAACTTACCTTAAATCTTCCTTCAAAACTTTCCACAAAAGAACTACGCGAAACGACGGTTTAAAATTTCGAGGGCTTTACACAAAAGCGTGCGAAACTAATAGAATTTTTCTAATGACACCGCGTTATATACGTTTTGAATCCGTTAATTATACTACTAAATGAGGTTTGTATTTTCCGTAAATACGCACTTTTCAGCGCCTCGTGGTATTGGTAATCTACAAACAATTATATCTCGATTTGAAATGCGCGTCATTGAAACATATTCTCAACATAATTAATAGAAAGTCCAAGAAAAGAAATTATAAAACAGCATATACACAAAATTTCTAATTAACATACATGGCTGGTATCTAGCGAAAGTTGTAGCACGCATTTTCAATTACGAATGCATTCTTCTTTCATTACAGGAGAAATTCCATAGATTTCATACCAGCAAAATGCGCTTTCTTTTTAGATATTTAAAACACATTACATTGGACATCAAAAGTCGACCTTGCCATTTCTACATTATTGTTAAGCATGCATTGGAATTTTTGGATGCGGTAATTTCTTGTTTAAAGTAACTTAGTTAAATAAAGTGTAATTTAAATTGTGATTGTATAGTCAGTTATTGCAATTGAAAACACATTCAGGGAATAATTTATTTGCTCTATATATTTTACAGTAGCGTTTCCGGACAAAACTTTCTGCTTTTAATTAATTAAAAGCATACAAGTTTCTGGTGTATATTCTAAGAGAAAATAAGTAGTTGATGTACCGTTGAATGGAGTTCATCCTTGTTTACACAAATTTCAGATCCTGCGAACTAGCGTTTTTGTTAATATTATTTAAAAAAATTAATACGTTAGATGGATAAGGTGTTCAGTAGCGGCTATTTTATCAATAAATTTTATTTAATATGTTTAGTTTTTTATTTTCAACACCAAAATTCTAAGGCTCACAAAACAATTTCTACGGTTTTAAGACATTAAAAAGAGCGAGCCGCGGAGATCTGAAAATTAGAAATAAAAGATTCGGGTAGCTGAGAAAATCTAATATTAATTGATACCAACAAGATAGGTTTATCTCGAAAGATGCAATGGCTAGACGAGGAAAACTATTTGTTAGGTTTGCTTATAGAGCAAAGAGAAAATTTAGAAGATCAGGACTTTAAAGTGTAATTTTGCAGGGCGTTGTCCGATTTCAAATCTGTTTACAGATTCTACATAAAATTCTAAGCTAACAAGATGTATCGCATGACTAAAAAATTTATAAGAACGCTCAAAAGTCGCTACAAGTAAGAAATCTTAAAATGGGGTGGCTCCTCGGGGTGATGATATCTAAAAATTCCTAAAGATTTCGGTAGCTGAGAAAAATCTAATATTAATTGATACCAAACAAGGTAGGTTTATCTCGAAAGATAAAAAAATGGCTAGTCGAAGAAAACTTTTTGGTCCAGAATGTTAGCGGTAAAAAATCTTAAAAATAGGTTTATCTCGTGGGAGGAAATGTGGATGCTCATTTATCTCGAAAGATAAAAAATTTAAGATATATTTATCTCGAAAGATGAAAAATGGTTAGTCGAAGAAAACTTTTTGGTCCAGATGTGGGAGCAAATGTGGGATTCTGGAGCAAATGTGGTGCTGATTACGCCATAAATACACTACTTATTTTGTATATATATTTGGGTACTGTTGCAACCACACTGTTATAGAAAGCATTTTCGTGTGATTTTTCTTGCAGTTTAGACAACTCTTAAGCGTTAGCGGTTTCATCGGGAGCACTATTTCTACTACTTGTACTGTTAAAATTTTTTAGCTAGTATTATAGAAAGTAAATTTGTTGAGTAAGGCATGCAAATGTGAACAAATCACACCTAACTTGAAGTTAAATATGAGTTTATTATTTAGCCAACAGTGACTGGACATATCCTATGCTTTGCATCAGAAGCTTCCGTAATAAATTGCTTTGATTCGATCACCTATACTGACATTCATCTACACTTTTAATTTACTAATTTTTATAAGCTACGGAAATAAGTAACCTCTCATAGGTCTGCTGAATCTTTGTATGTATTTCGCTCAAATGTGCTATAACAATACAAATAATAATGACTTCTGCTGTCATAGCTCGATCTCTAGAGCAGAATCTTTATATACACATACAAGTCAAGTTTTTTGGGAGTTTATATACACATACAAGTCAAGTTTTTTGGGAGTTTTCTTCAGAATAAACTACTACTTCGAAAGTTAATCGATGAGATTCTGATTGGAGCACTGATGTATATGAGAAGACAAAAGCTAGCGTATTTTCTTTTGTTCTTTGGATGTAGCTTTGCCATTTTTGTTGTGTAATTTTTATATTTTAAGTAACGTCATTCTTTTTAGTTTTTCAAATCTCATATATTTATAGAATAAGGTTTGTCTTTTTTATCGTAGAGGAAAACCTATGTCAAATTATTTTTTGGTTTCTTATTATTTTATTTAACTTAAGGCTTCTGCAGTTATTGTAAAAACATCTTAAGTATTGGCGTTATTTTCTACAATGCGATTGTATCACAGTCAGAATTTATGGGTACGTCTGATATTGTAATGAAGGATTTCATTAACAACTGTGCTCTTTTCACTTCTTGCTGGTTGTTTCTTGATTAAAATTTGTTACAATTGTTCCACGATTGGAACTGAAGCGGAAACTTGCAATATGAGTTTCACGTACTAGTAAAATATGAAAAGCATTCTCCAAATAGAAACAGAATGTAACAGCGCCATCGTATGTACGGTGATGATATAAAAATTAAAAAATGTATTATATGAGGTACTTCTTCAGGTTGGCATTAGTTATATATAATTACATTTGGGAGGCGATAGAGATTGATTGGCTAAACAAAAAACCTATAAGGCATTTTACTCTTGGATCGATCTTTAAATACCCGACCTAAATCAACTTAAGTAAAAATTTTAGGACTGCTGTTATTTTACATGTTTTTAAGCAATAGCTTACTTATGCTAGTTTTATCCTAAATCATGCCATATCACGAAATTATAGAAATGTTACATAAATCAATTAACGATTTATATTAAGTAAGGTGTAGAGATAAGCTAACGTCGCTGATAACAGAACACCACATTTTAACGCTATATCAAAATTTGAAGTATTTAAGGTATTTTGAAGTGATTAAATAGCAACCGTTTAAATTGCAAATGCAGTCGAAATCGTAAATCAAAGCTTAAATGCCTGTGAATAGAGAAGGAGGTGTGAAAAATTAATTAAGTATTAACGGAAATATACTAATGCAGGAACTGCACGTAACAAAGGGAACAGTTGAGGGGCGAGTTTTGAACGGAAGCAAGAAGAACTATTCGGAAAAACCGTCTTTCGAATAGCAAATACATCGACGATTTTGGTAAGTTATGACACTTTAGCGCCCTTTAATCTTGACAGTTAGTAAAGTTTTTTAGGGTAAGTAGTATTTTCTTGAGGTAGTTTTACATTTCGTCCATTTTACCTTTTTAGATTTTTATTATTTTTTTTTATTATGTTTTTCATAGGAACCCACTCATGCACCAAAAAAAATTAAGCGGTGCAGCTTTATAATTGTTAAATGCATCCCACCTCTTCTGGGAAATTCAAAATTAATAACATAACACCACTTTTACTCGTAACAGGTAACAAATTTTTGTTATTATTTTTAATAAAGCTTTCGTTTGCATAAGCAACTAAAAATTATTGAAATAACTAAACTGTTTATTGTTTCGACAAATTTCTAATTCATTAAAGTTACCAAAATATTAGTTCTCAACAACAATAAAAATTTTCAGTGCACAGTACTGTTTCACCTATATTTTTTGCTCGTTTCTCTTCATACCATTTTAGAAAATCCGTATGTACTTCTGCTCGATTTAGCTGGTATTTGGAATTTACTACTAAATTAGACATTATTCTATGTCGGAAGAATGTGGTCATGTGAATGTTTCTTTATTGAATTTACACTGAATTTACAACGAATAATTAATTGTGCTTGTTTATACAAATTCCACAGTAACACTCCAATAAAGTCTTAAACTTGAACTTATATTTGTACGACGAAATATTCTACTGATACGTGATGCAACTTCTAAACTATTAATGCAATTGAAAAATATCTGATTTTTTTAAAAGCGAGGTTTAGATGACTTTGTACGTAACAAGTTATGAAAAGACATTTTAGTTCTGACTTGTGTAATTTGCAAAACTTGCTCGCTTCGCTCTCTCGTTTTGGCAAATATTACATTCGTCAAATAAAATTTGTCTTTTTATAATTGGTTACATGAAATGTTAAACGATGTTTAAACAATTTTAAGTTAATGTCTTGATTTAACGAACGTTGGAATGAATTTAATTGTCATTGAGGCGATTTATTTAAACGTTTCTGTTATACACACACCAATATGAAAAGACATGAAAGTGGATGTCAATGATCAGAATTCGTGCTAATTGCCTTTTTTTTTTAAATTGTTATTTCGGTATATTATGATTCGATTAACTGATTTTCTTGAATTATTTTAAGTATGCTGGTACTCGTATTTATGGAATGTTATGTCACTCATTAATAACATATTAAAACCGATAGTTCTTCACGCAATATTTGAGGCTGAAGAATACTTCATTATACGCCTTCCTGTTTTTACCCGCAGATATAGATTTGCAGATCAACTTTTTGCAACTTGTTACAGTATTGATGTTTGTCATGGCTATAAACTTCATATAGATGGTCACTTATATGCGTAATTGTACCACATGACAATCAACAATCCATTTTGAGAGCTCGCTAATGCTTATCTCTTTAATAGAATCCATTTGTTTAAAATGTTAACTGCTTCAGCAATGTTGTAGTTGACAGCATCGCGTTTTTTCTAGGACTTTATTTATCTCAACTTGTCCTAGTATTAAGTTTATGAGGCACACGTATTCAGTTTGATCGTATACGAACATGTATGTCTTGTAATTTACTTGACAAAGCGAGAACGTTATGTGAAGTAGCGGTTAGAAATTGATTTCCTTTGAACGTTGAGTGGTTTTGATTTACCAAATAGCGGCGGCGTTGTCTTCTATAAGATTAAATGAGTTACCTCTAATGCTCGCGCTTTAACATTCTCCAACATGCTTTGTCGAAAAACGGATATCTTGCTTTACCGTGCACGTTTACTAGTAAAGTCTGATTATGCATTAAATAAGCCATTAGAAAATAATAAAATTAGTCTTGAAAAGAAAAGGATGGAAGACGGAAGCGCATAAAGTTAGTTTTCTTATGTAATTGAAAACGTATAACTAAATTTAGGGGGGATTGAAAGTATATATGCAATCAGGAAATTACTATACCAACCGGCCCAGTCAATTTTCTTGTTCTTAAATACAGCATAATTACAAATAAAATGTTTATAGTATCTCAAGTTTACAAATAATATAACGTAGAACATAAACTTTTAAAGTTTTATCTTGCTTAAATGAAATAGAATGGAATATGTACGTAATCAGTAACTCAATGTAGCAAATCAAAAGTTCCTATTCTATTACTCCTCGTTTCAGTCACCTTGTCAATAAAAAATATGACAATCGATACAATTTATAACGTCTTTTTCACATATCATTACCATACGGGATTTGAGGAATTAGTAATGAAACTGATGATAAAAAAATTTTCCTTACCTTTTTGGTAAGCTCCAGTCTATCTCCTAAAAACTGGTTTTGTTTTGCTTGCACACACTTAGTCTAATATTTTTGCCACTGCTGGTAACATTCCTGGAACACTTCTTCTGGAATGTTGTGTAAGACCGTCGTCACAGCATTTTGAACTTCTTCTATTGTTTGAAAACGTGTCTCTTGACTGCCAATTTTAATTTTATTTTTGGAAATAAAAAAAATTTACACTGAGCGAGATCTGATGAATCGGGCGACTTCTTGACGTATAAATTACTGTACAGACAATGCAGAATGAGAAACTGCATTATTAGGGTGAAGAATCTAACTACCGGCAATGTTTGCACGAATGCGAGGGGCTCTTTTTCGAAGTCTTTCTAAAATTTATGTACATAAGTAGCGATTCAATGTTTGTCCAAAAGGTGCACTGGCATGTACAGCACGTTTTTCTTCGACGTGCGATCTATTTTTGGTATGGAGGATTCCTTTGAACACTATGACGCACATTGCCGTTTTGACTCTAAATCACTTTAAAGAACCAGCTCTCATTACCAATGATAACACGATTCGATAACTGCGGGTTTATTTGTACTTGTTCCAACAGATCGACTAGCATACTTTCCTGTTGTTGCGTGAAGGCGACTCCGTAGTTCCGTTGCTATGCGGGTGATACTAAGCCCAAGGTTCCAGGTTCGAATCCCGACACGGTGCGCTTGAAAAATGTTAGACGAGCCTTTTTCATAAAAATACGACCTCGTTCGGATTAGATGTAGAATGTAGGTCCAGCGTGTAGTGTTATCACGCACTTTAAAGTACCCTGCTGCGTTTGGAACAGCAAGGGTTCGATAAAAATCAAAATTTCCATGTAGAAAAAAAACACGGTTTCTGGACAATGTACTACCTTCGAGTGGAGCCTTGGAAAATCAACAGTAGTGTTGTTGCGTGAAGGCGGTACGGTGGCTTAGTTGTATGCGTGTGACTACTAAGCCCAAGGTCCAGGGTTCGAATCCCGACACGGATCGCTTGAAAAGTGTTAGGCGAGCATTTTTCACAAAAACACACCCTCGTTCGGATGAGAGGTAAAATGTAGGTCCCGTGTGTGTGTGATCACGCACGTTAAAAATTCCCACCTTTGTTTGGAACAGCAAAGTTTCTGCAAAGTTTTAAATTTCCAGATAAGAAAAACTCACTTGCTGGCCAATGTAGTACCTTTGGGTGGAACATTGCAAAATCAAATGTTGCGTGAGACTTTTCGGGATTATTTCCGCACACATTGTTGCATGCCCAGATTTTCTGTTATTATGTAACACAATTGCGATTATTAAGCAAACATTCGTAAAGTATTTAATAATTCAAGTTAATTTTGGCCCCACGTTGGGCGCTACAATTATCTTACGCTATTCTGTGCGTACAAGAAAAAGATAACGCACGCAATGAAAATAGTCCGCACCGAGTACTGTAACAAAAAAGGAATCGAAAGAATGCCGCGCTAGTTAGAAAGTTGTAGAGTGGGGTGGATCACAAAAAAGACGAAAAAGAAAACCTCAAGAGAGAAAGTTTATTTACAAAAACTTTAATAAAAAAAGCGTGTTACAAAAAGGACAACCAACCCGCAAAAAACAATATTTATCCAATATATACCGCAGGATTTACACAGCTTAAAAATCTCCACAAAAATAATTAATACACTCCTTATGCACCTAAAACTAATTTTTAACCTCAATTCTAATATTCACATAAAACAAAAATTTAACAAAATGTTTTAATTATTGTTCTTAGTGACTGGTTTAATACAATTTCTTAAATACTTTATATTCCCTTCCTTATATTTAAATTATTTTTCAACAAAAAAATATATAGTGACATAGTCTCCACAGGTACTCCTTAAAAGTAACTCCTGTCAAGTAAATACCAAGAAAATTAATGTAATAGTAGACAACAGTAATTAAGAAAAACCATCTACCGGATGAAATGCATTTCGCAGCAGCGGTAAAAAAATGTGTATAACGTCACATGTAGACAATAAATAGTGTAACTTTAAATTTTTATACAGAGGATTTTATTTTATAATTAATACCCAATCGGTAAAAACTGTCGCCATTAGCATATTCATAAAATTAAACCAAAGTCATTAAAATTTACCATATTGTTTATACACGAATTTTGTTTATCTCAGTGTGAGTTGAAGACAATCACGTAACCACATTCTGTTTCATACTTTATAATTAATTAGGACTTTAATCTGTAAACTTTATCATACAATGACCAAATGTAAAAAACATATTTCTATTTTTAAAAAAATGCACCAGAATAATTGCATGGTTATAAATTAATTTTTATAAAATAAATTAAATATTTTATTTTGTAAATAAAACCAACTACGTGAGCTGACTAAAAGTAAACCAAAATATTAATACACAGAAGGAAAATTTAATATACATACACTGTTTGCATTGATGCGTTTAAAATGTGCACTATTCGAAGGCCTCGTGCTTTATACCTTGAAAATTCTACGACACTTGAACCATCTTCAAAGGAATTCAGCAAAACAAACATCGCCGCTTCTTCCATATGGTAGTTCAGATCCTACCATATGCTTCGAAACCATGATTGACGATGTGTACAAGGGCCGTTTAATCCTAAAATTTGAAAACGTAGTTTGACTCCATAAAACATATATTTTAGAAATGTCTTTCGAATTGCTCGTAATATTTATCATATCGTGTCTTGCATGTATTACTTCCAATTTCCAATTTCAGTAAAATAATCTTGATAAAATATTTGCGTTAACTTCAGGATTCGGTCTAACATGATTTTTACTAAAATCCATCTTCTTACGTTGTATTAAACAATTGGTAAATTATTTAGTGGTCTGGACAAATTAAAACTCAAGAAACGAGATCTTAATCCACATAGAGAACTAATATTTTTTATTAAGTTTTAAAATAACATTAATTAACAAATAAGTCGTCAGTATTCCACATGATATCGAAAAATGCCAATAACTGCCTGTGTGTAAAGACGATATAAAAATATATGCAGCCAAACTCGTGGAATTATGAAGGATACGTAGGATTGTTTGCCTAACTTCCCGCATTGAAACTATAAAAACGTAACATAAACTGATTAATAATTTATATCTAGTAAGGTATGGGCATAAGCGAATTAGAAAATTTAATGCATAGGAATTCGTGATAGAAAATAACCTTGATGAAACAAGTACATAAACTCCTTGTAATATTTAGGAAAGCGAACATTGCTGATAATAGAACTCCAGACTTTTAACGCTACAACAAAGTAGGATAGATTTAAGTATTTAAATTATATCCAAATATTGAAGCATTTTGCTTTTCTTCTCCCGCAGTAATGCATATAAATTTTGTATTGTGTTACAAAAATCTTAAATTCATTTTTATAATTCGATACGTTTCGTATTTCTAGAACTTATGCATAATTAAAAGTAAATTATCATAATTTTGAAACACCCTATTTATTGTTCTTTTATTCTACTTATCTGGTAAATAAATTCATCGTTATAAATATTCCATATTGTATTTAAAATCATGTTAAACGTCCTACATGCTATTTAAAATTTCCATAAGTTATCTTCAAGATAACGTATTCTAGTGCGATTATGCGCAGGTGTTGTTTTCTTTACTCAAGTATTGAGGTCTCGATTATTCCCGGACTCCGACAGTCCATCCTTTATCGTCCTAGTGATAAGATGCAGAAGTTAATATTAAAGGGTGACGAGACTAGCAATTCATTTGTGCAGTAAATCGATCCGTGTGTGTTAAAAAATTTATCATGGTTTGTAATTTCTGTTTTGCATATTTAAAATTAATTTTATTTGGTTTTCCTTAGCGCAACACTGAAGTTTTGATTTAATAATGCCTTTGCGTAACAGCTAATTTATAGCGTATAAAATGTATACGCATGGAAACCTACTGTAATGGGATTTGCAGTTTAAGCTACTGATTGATGTGGTATCCTTTTCTTGGTTAGAGATTTCGACGATGGCTCTCCCCAGCGGTGGATTCCACCTTTTGTTTTTATGGTTCTGACCTGCGGGACATTGCCGTAACAAGATAGACAACAAGTTTTTGCTGTCTTTATCCAGTATTGGAGGTGCATATATGGTTCGAGTTTATCTACTAAATGGTTTGTAGAAATTTGAATTCTATGTTGTATGTCGGTAAGTCGATTTTCCTTTGTTATGAAAATCATCTGTTTGACTTACAACGTTTCGTGTTTATTTCTATCCAATTAGAAAATACCCAAAGTTAAGCCGTAATCTTTGTAGATTAAATTATTTAAAACTAATACCTAAATAATTATATTTAAAAATTTAGAACTTTGAATTTTACACTAAATTGAATTCTTGCTTTAAAGAATTGTTTACCTAAACGATCTGTTTAAGAACTTTGATTATGAATCATACTTAGTGCACATTGTTACTAGGTTTTATTTCTTCATGCTTATTAATCATCATACAGTTGAATACTTTCTTTTACATGATATTTTTTTAACAAGCTTTAAATTTACTAATTAAACGATCCTATTACAAAAGTAATTTAATGAAAATGTTCGTCGTTTGATCAGTACTGGTAAAATGACAAATGCTAATAATTTTGTTAATGAAATAAATAATGCCTATTTATGTTGAAGGCTCTGATATAATTAACTTTATTAACAGAAATAGAAATGGTTAATTAAACACTTCTTAAATTCACTGTAAATACCTGTGAGTTTAGAATTATTTTTAGTTAATATATGTGTTGATATCTAAGAAGTCTAATCTTTTTATAAATTTAGAAATGGTTAATCACACTTTAAGAAATATTTAAGAAGGTGAATTTATTCAACTTCATGCATATTTTTGGATTCTATAAATTTTATATGAACCAAGAGTGTATAAATTTAATAAGTAGTGTCCGTGCACTAATGGTAACAATCAAATTCTATAAGTGCATACAATTTGTCTGATTTATTGATTTTATTATTTTGAGACGCAAACTGCTGTCTCCAATGTAGGCGGCTCCGTGGCGTAGTGGTATGTGTGTGACTACTACGCCCAAGGTCCCGGGTTCGAATCCCGACACGGTCCGCTTGAAAAATGTTAGGCGAGCATTTTTCACAAAAATACACCCTCGTTCGGATGAGAGGTAAAATGGAGGTCCCGTGTGTGAGTGTTGTCACGCACGTTAAAGATCCCTACCTTGCTTGGAACAGCAAGGGTTCGGCAAAATTCCAAATTTTCCAGGTAAAAAAAACTCGCCTCCTGGCCAATGTAGTACCTTCGGGTGGAGCATTGGAAAATCACATGTGATGTCTCCAATGTATTTTTATGTGCTTTGTTTTATTTCAGGATAAACGTTGTACCATCTATGAATACAAAATTTTGTATTCCAATAACAGAATATATTCGTTGAGGTTCCTGTATTTTTCTTGGCGATATTCCTTGTTCTTATATATTGCATGAGTACAGTGACGCCTGCCCCATCCGTATTTATTTAACGACACCCTTGATAGTCTCTAAAAACCGCTGAAGATAGAGTTCAGAGTTAGTCCGAAAGTCGACAAAAGTCAGTTTTGTGTTAGTACGGATAAATCACTACATCTTCTGCATGACTTTTGTTAGAAATATGTTTGCCTAGGTATGCCCTAAGTTTAACATAGTAAAAACTTAAATGTTTCACTGTCGCTGCATAATGTGGCTTGACAACGCTTAAAAATAACATTGTTTCAATATTATAATACAATCATACAGGGTGATGGATAAACAACCGTTTAAATTGAGAAGGTAGTAGAAACCGTTAATAAATACTCAAATGACTGTGAATAAGGTAAGAAATGTGAAATTTAATTAGGTAAGAACGGAAATGCAGGAACTGCACGTAACAAGCTTTACCGCGAAAATACTCTGAAAATATTATAAAAGCTAGGCTGGTTTACATTTAATAACATTGCTTTCATTTATAATATTAATTTACCTAAGTGCTTGTTCTATGTATATTTGTCTGAACGTTTCTTTATATTTGCCTCACTCTTCTTAATCATATACTTTTATTTTAGCTACACGTTTTTTTGTTGATATTTGCAATTACTCTTCAATCTTTATATTTGAAATCTATTTCTATTTGAATTTTCAAATGCTTTTTTTATATGTACAAAGACCAAATGATTATTTTGCTTGTACTTTTTTTTTGTAAAACCCAAATGGTCTCCTAAAACTTGTTTTCATCCTTGCATAAGAAATGCGAGTTAATTTCTTTGACGAATGCGATGTTAAAATAAATGTTCTGTAATTGTCACATCTGTCCGCAATATTTTCTTTATCATTACAAGCACACATTTTATAAAATGTTGCCGTTTTCACCAGTTTCGTAGATTTTATAATTAAGGTTGAAGATCCGGTCTTATAGTGTAATATTTTTTCTAAAAGTTTAGGTAATTCGGCTATCGTTTTACTGATATTTAAATTGTTTAAGGCTCTTTTGAATTCCAAACTTAAAACTTCGGGTACGTCAATCTCTAATTAATTTCTTTTAAATAGCTCTTCAATATATTGTGATCATCTATTTACGCTTTCGTTACTATTATAAAAAGGGTTTCCATATTTGCTTAATAAACATTTCTGTGTTTTCCTATATACCTTACGCCTTTCGAAACCCCTTCACTAATACATTCTTTCTTTATTGTCGTACATTTTCTATTTATTCTACGAGTATTTCGAAAATGTTTATTCATTATACTCTTCAGCTTATTTTCAGAGTTGTTCTATTTCCTGCGATCATTTATTTATTCTAATATATCCTTTTTTGTCCAAGGTTTTTGGACAACTTTTTTGAATCTGCCAAGGTTTATTTCTACTGATAGATAAATTTTTTGTTCAATAGATGATCATTCACTCGTCTTCATATTCCACATTTCCTTTGCTTTAAAGACGTTTACAATGTGGTTCTGTAAATTTCTCCTTGTTTCCACTTCTTGTAGTTTTGCTAAAATTCAAATGTTTGTCAAGTTTTTAAATTGTAGTTGGCAATTTATCATAACCAAATTATGACCGTTAACTACGTCTGCTCCTGACTATGCTTTGCAGTCTTTTATTTGATTTATTAATCTGCGTTTTACCATAATATAGTCAACTGATTTTGGACAAGAACATCTACAATTATCAGGATATATATTCTGTGATAAATTCCATTATTCGCTCTCCTCTGTTAGTTATCTTTCCCAATTCATAAGTCCCTACAATTTGAGCCTCATTCTCTTTACTGACTTTTACATTTTCAAACTATTATCATATTTTCCTTTTTTTTATCGTATTTTATGTATGCTTCTATTTTTTCATATTGGCTAATTGTCGACATTTAGATATACGCATTTGTAGTTTGTAGGACTTTGTATTTATTCCTATTAAATAATCCTATACTGTAGTTTTTATAAAAATCTACCAGTTATCTTCCTCCTTGGTCTTTACCCCATGCGGTAGAGGATGTTCCACGAGCCCCTATCAAACATTTGTTTTTTTGCATCTGCGCCCATAGTATGTAATATACTTCTCGCTTGTGTTAAACCTTATAATCAACCAACATAATTTTGATTCTTAACATTTTACTCCCCGAGTCGTAGAGTGGTAGAAGTTGCGTTCGTATTTCTTCTTATAACCTCCTCTTTACTAGCTTCATTTGTAACTGACAAATGTTGGATCGTCGTTGTCTTTTAGTTTGTAATATATTGCGCCATTTGGTTATAGTTTCTAGCATGCATAATACGGTTTAACTTTGTAAAACTTGTAATTTTTTTAATTATCTTGGATGCAAATGCAGCAATATGTAAGACATTTTATTTAAAATACTGTTGACATCAATTGGGGTTACACTTATTGAATAGATTATACCGTTCTTATTTTTTTATTATTATTGTTTGTTGGCTTACCGATAGCTTATTTTCTATAACACTGTTATGCATGTTTATGTCATTATTAAAAACCATAACGAGCCGAGATATAGTCAAACTTATAAACCAGGTTAGAATTTCTTTCCTTTTGTTTCAGCAGCTACTAGGTTCAACTTTTCACTCTGTTGATTAATCCCTGAGTGAAATATGATAACGTAGAAAAATTCATCAAGCTTCCTATATATATCCCGTTACTGCCATCAGTCTTCAACACGCACCTTTCGTGTGCCAGCATACATTGATAAATACACTTCTCTATTTTTGTTGATTTGTATAATGTATCTACGAAATTTTCTGGAGTTTTGCAGTATTTCCAGAACAGCAATTGCGTGTAAAGATACATTAAAATAAACGTGAAGTAATTTTGTTTGCCTTTGTGTTAATAATGCTTGTGCCCTTGTGTTATTAAATTTGACTTATAATTCTATCAACCTAGTACATTCTCAATTTGATATAAGCAAAAAGGAAATTTTTTATAAGATCCAGCAAAGAAGGTAAAATATGTCAACTAATTGTATGATTTTGCAGAAAGCGTTACTTTTTTTTATTGATGCTCAGATGATGTGCTCACTGTTAATGCTGTAGGGGTGGAATATTAGAGTAAGTTGCGTTCATTGTTGGCTCAAGTTCGGTGTTTATCATTCGAATCTCGTAAACCAATAGATACAAAGATGGTTAATTTTAAACAAACTTGCCAAATATAGAAATTAAAAATGTTTTATAGAGAAACGTTACATTTGTTGTTAGTTTTTGAAATTTTATCGAAAAAATGGAACAAAATCTACTAATTTTATCTTTGGAAGTATTTTCGTTTAACTCTATTTAATAAAAAATAAAGCCCGCAATGGCATATTAATTCTTTAAGCACTATGTACTCGTACTATAAAATTCTTTATTTGAGGGGTGCAATTTTAGAAAAATCGTTAATTTTAGAGTTTTAAATATGAACCTGGATTTTATACTTTGTCTTTAGAAAGCATTTTTAAACAAACACCAGTGATTTGTTGTACTTTGACATTTTTCTCTCGTTTTATTACTAGGCTTTGTACAAACTGTTACAATTTCACTTTGTATACTTTTGATATACATCAAATAATAATGGTGATAGCTTATGTCGGCTTCGCCTTAAGAAGCACAAGCACTTATGCGATAGACCACACGATTCCATGACTGTCGTTGGACTAGATGATGAACCTGTTTTCTGCCGTAGCAGTGCAAGGGAGTTTTTTGCTGTCATCGATTATGTAGGAGACAGTGTACCATTGTCGATCATTTAGCGGACCTCGGTCGCATACGCACCCTCAGCATACGATTAGTGAGTTGCTCTTTCTACATACATCATCTCGCATTAGCACTATTTGGTAGGCCTTGTATATTTAAATTATCTAATGCTTCATCCGAAGTAACCACATTTGGTCAGAGAGACGGTCTATTTAACCCGAAAAATTTAGAATTTAGCCAAACTTTTCAAACTAAGCAAAGTAGGAATCTTCATCATATGTGACAACACAGCTTATTTTTCTGAAAAATACCAACCTTTTTTCAAACGTTTAATTCAGCCACCGAGGCGCTTTAAGTATGCGACAGGCTACACGATGTCGCTGTTAACTAGATGATAAACCTATACTATGTCCTAGCTGGGCACGGAAGCATGTTGTATTTGATCATGCAAGTAATAACAATTTATTGTCGACAGTGTTGCCGACTTCGAAAATACGCTATCACACAATTGTTGAAAGGCTATTTCGGTTTCAGCACATCATGTATAAGGAAGCACAATATTTCACAGGTGCTGCTGTTAGACTAGATGTGTAGCTTTTGTTTTGGTCATGTACGAAGTTAAATTGTGAAAATATCTCACGATATGCAATAATTATTTTAATTTTAATAGAGAATTGGAAATTAAATGTGGAGAATATATATATATATATATATATATATATATATATATATATATATATATATATATATATATATATATATATATATATATATATATATATATATATTACTGAAGTTTATTCTTGGAAGTTGGTCAGGTCAGTTAAATAAGTCGAGAAATAATGACTCGTAGTAGTAAAAAATCAATATATTTTACTATGACGCGTTTCGGTCAACAAGACCATTATCAAATAGATTATCTATAAAAAGTTATAATTAAAATAAAGTTTTTAAAAACTATAAAATATACAGACCAGAAAATTTTTAACTTGTTAATTTACAATATCACTATAACAACAGGTGGTATTTTGTATGTATCGTAAGGAATAGTCACTAACAAGGGTTGAAATATAAACAACGTAGTTATAAAAATAAAAAATCGAGAACAATATAACAATGTTAGCGATACTAGATACGAAAGTGGACTAACATTAGAACGTATAAACTAGTCGTTTCTTATCTATAAGAGTAGTAATATTTATGTTAAAAATGGCAATTTATATCAAGCATTTGGAATAAATGGAGGTAATATTTATTGAGAAAATAGTTATGTTTTGTTTAATAGATTAAAGTAAACATTTACAAACCCATCCTGGTCCGTTTTAGAATTGATGGCGTTGGTGTTTTTTTGTATGTGGATGGTTTCTAAAAAACCCCTAACATTATCATTAGCCTCAATACCTAAAATGTTAACATTAGCAAAATCAAACTGGTGGCATTTTTCAATCGCATGAAACGCTAGTGCCGTACTTTTTTTATTACTTGTTTTAATAGTATATTTATGCTCGTATATCCTCTTGTTTAAATATTGTTTAGTGTTACCAATATACACCCCTGGACATTCTAAGCAGTTAATTTGGTAAATTGTGTGGGTTTTGTGCTTTTTATCAATTATTGGCGTGAGTTTCATGAAAATATTTTTTGTTGAGTTGTTTGGTTTGTGGATTACCTGAATATTGTATGCGTTAAGACATTTTTTTATTTTATTGTTATATTGTTCTCGATTTTTTATTTTTATAACTACGTTGTTTATATTTCAACCCTTGTTAGTGACTATTCCTTACGATACATACAAAATACCACCTGTTGTTATAGTGATATTGTAAATTAACAAGTTAAAAATTTTCTGGTCTGTATATTTTATAGTTTTTAAAAACTTTATTTTAATTATAACTTTTTATAGATAATCTATTTGATAATGGTCTTGTTGACCGAAACGCGTCATAGTAAAATATATTGATTTTTTACTACTACGAGTCATTATTTCTCGACTTATTTAACTGACCTGACCAACTTCCAAGAATAAACTTCAGTAATATTTATTTTTATGGTCAAGAATAATTTCCTGTTATATATATATATATATATATATATATATATATATATATATATATTATTAAGATGAAATAATAACTTAGACTTTTATGCAAAGCCCAAATGATCATTTCAAATCGAGCTAGTAATTGAAAGAAGGAAAATATAAGGTTTTGGACAGGATTTGAACCTGCATCTCAGTTTTGCCGGAACTGTGCGTTAACCAATTACGCCACCTAGACCGATGACTATAATTGAGAAATTTACATATCTAAATCGTGTACAGAACTATATGTAAACCTAACTTTCAATTACGTTTAGCATTTTTGTCAATCATATCTAACATTGTCAAGTTCTTAAAAATGCAATACAAGAATTTATCAATTAATGTAAAATAACCTGTCAAATTTATGAATTAAGTATGATTAGTTCGAAAATTAATTCAACAAAGGTACAAAATGATGATTATTATTTTGTAAACACATAAGTTTTTTTTGCTGAACATTAGTCCTAACTGTGCATAACATTTAGTTACAGTTGGAATAGCTTCCGGTATTCGTTGCCTCATATCTTCATATGTAGTTGAAGGTGTATGGTAAACAACTAATTGTATGTGACCCCACAAAAAGAAATCGGGTGAAGTCAGGTCTGGTAACCCAGCGGGCCAATTTACATAACTGTCTCTTCCGAGCCATCTATTTGGAAATATGTTATTCAAAAAAATAGGAACCTCACAATGATAATGAGGCGGGGCTCCATTTAATTGTAACCGCATAGTTTCTTCTTTTTTCTAAAAGTACTTTCTCCAACAACGCTGGTATCTCATTGTCCAGAAAATTCAGAAACATCAAACTATTCTACGGATCATTAAAAAAATAAAAATCAATTAAATATGGGCCCATTATTTCTTCCCTCACTTTCACTGATTATTTATTATTCTGTATTATGGGGGTTTTAATCTGAATAATAATGGAAATTATGCCTGTTCACATGTTTGTTTTTATGAAAAGTGCTTCATCACTATGGATCTTGCCATACACAATTGTCCTGGTCGACTGTTTCAATTGCTGTGGTAATCCATTGCTGGAGTTCAGGTATACTTTCTAATGAAACTATTGTTTTAGGGGGTTTATATTAGGGGATCGAGCAGGCCAGCTCAAGAATGCATCGTCATCGGGACCAGCACAACCGATCCATCTGCCTGGTAGACGATGTCTTAGTTCGACCCTAACATCCAAGTGGTGCGCCGTTCGATTGCAGTATGAAAATCGGGGAATCTTGTTCTAACTGCGAAAGAAGCCATTTCGTTAACATTTTTTTATAAAATTAATCCCGGTATTATTCTTTCAGTAAAGAAAAAAGGGTCGATCACGTGGTTGTGAATGATTGCACAAAACACTTTAACTTTTGGAGAACCGTGCACGTGCTCGATGTAGGCGTGTGGGTTCTCCAAGCTCCATATCCTGACATTGTCTGTTCACTTTGCCACACAAGTCGAAGGTGGCTTCAACGCCAAACACTAAACAATTTACAAAATTGTCATTTTCTATTAAGACCTGCATACTCTCACAAAAGGAAAGTATTCGCACATGGTTTTAACGCTTGAAGAAGCGACAGTTTATAAGACTTAAATTTTATGCGTTTACGTAAGATATTCCAAACAGTTTTTGTGTGATATTTCAAGTTCTCTGCTACATCTAACAGTAGATTTCTGTGGATTACATGTAAAACTTTCTCTTACCTGGTCAATAACTTCATGGCTTTTTGACGACCTACCAGTTGATTTCTTCTTACAAATGCACCAGTTTCTCTTGAAATTTATGTACCACTTATGAATTGAACGACTAATGGAACGATTTTCATTAAATTTTGTTCAAAAATGACGTTCCATATTTATGACTGATTGGTTGTATGAAAATTTAACACACAAAATAATTGGTTTTAGGTTAGCCACGATGTAATTTACATTGTTGACTTCAGCAAACAACTGACAAACAATTAAACTAATGTAAACAACCTTTTTTTAGTTTTCTTTCTGGTGGCATCACCTTAAATAATCTCAAGTCATATTGAACCAGTCATTTACATGTTTAGAATCGCGAGCGTCATTTAGGCTAATGTATTTGTATAGTTGGAGTACGTTAAAGGAAACCATTTAATAATCTCCTGGTATATTAATATCTTTAATATGTTTTTAAATTGCAAGGAGGCTTTACTATAGTAATTGTTTATGTTAATTATATTTTTTAGTATGTTTTTAAGGATTTGAGTAAACCTATAAACGGCGATTGAATGGTGGGTATAATCGGTGTCGTCCGAATTTCGTTTTTGTGTAAATTTGGAGACCGTATAATTTAGAAGTTTGTGTATTGTTTATGATCAGAAAAATTAAAAAGTATGTTGGAAAATGTTCAAGTGCTGGGGGAACTTGGCAGCCACTGACTGCTTACCCCCCTTCACAGCCACTGAATGTCGGAGAAATAAGGTATATAATTGTAAAACAATAGAAGGGGACCGAACTGCATCTAGCAAGAAAGAACAGCACCTATGATGAAAGACAACAAACATAGAACAAAAAGTTGTTGAAAGCATATGTGTGGAGCACAGAACGGACAGTATGCTTATGAAATTTGGGCAGTCTGAAAAGCAGGCAGAAGAACAGTAGCATCCTTTGAAATTCCGTGCTTCAGATGTATGAGGATGGACAGGCAAAGGTAATAACGAATAGGTTATAGAAATAGTAGGGGAACAAGGATATCTTTGGAAAAAAATAGGAGAAATAGAAGGGCAGAATACGTTCTAAGGCATTTTTGGGGAATAGTATGGGATATATGACAAGCAGAGATAGGAAAAAGAGATGGATGTAGGTCTAGCTAAGATAGTGATAGATGCAAACTGTGCAAATTTCAGGGACATCTGTAGGTTAGTTCAGAATAGGAAACAATGATGGTACGCATCTATCCAGTTTCAGGACTGAAGACCTAATGATGATGATGATGATGGTTTTATATCCCTAAAATTCATTGTCATTAGTTTGTATGCTTTGTCTGCCTTTCTTTTCCATCTTAGTTCGAATCTCTTTGAACTTTTCCTTAATCCATTATTCTTTAGCTTTCCTGCATTTGTGACAAAATTCCCATTTATTGGCTTTTTATCTATGTTTTCATGCTTCGTTTGTTTTTGTATTTTCGCATTTCTTCATTAAATTCAGAATATACTTTACCACACATGGTTTCTGATTTTCTTTTTGCCTTAACCCCTGAATATCATGACCGCAATATCCAAGCTAGATTTAATGCTATTTCATTCTGCTTCTATTTACTTAGCGTTAAAAAATTTTTTATGTCTTTCAACAATTCGTTCGACTTCCGCTCATATCGTTTCTGGTTGTCTCTAGCTTTTTAAAGTGCCTTTCTTTGTTCCTTTTTTGAAATTTTTTAATATAACCGCAGTTTTTGTAATTACTATGTTGTGGCCAGTGTCTATATCTGCTTTTGGGTAACTTATACAGTCTTTTAATTGATTTCTAAACCGTTGTCTAACAAGTGTGTAATCCATTTGATCTCCCTATGTCTCTTGACATCTTCTACGTGTATCGTCTTCTAGCATAATGTTGAAATAATGTGTTTGTGATGGTTAAATTGGTTTTGTTGCAAAATTTGACAAGCCTATTTCTCCTGTTTTTCACGTGCCTAAGCCAAATAAACCTGCTACCGCTCTTTCCCTACCCTCACCTACCACTGCATTATAATCTTCTGTAATTATTAAATTTCCATGCCATTATACAAACTTAGTATGTCTTTTATACTTTGTAGATCACTTGTACAGATTTAGTTTCTAATCTAACTATGGGTACTTTTTTGTTATTTTGCAAGAAGTGTTCTACATAATGGCCTATCTTTTTCCGCATAACTATCCCCACATCCGAATTTTCTTCAGTCGATCCTTCATGAATTACCCTAGCGTCCCCGCTCCAAAAATCGCCTGCCTCTTGCCACCGAACTTTGCTAATCTCTAATATGTCTAATGCTGACCTATCCATTTCAGTTTTCAAATTTTCTAGCTCACCTACTCGCTTCATGCTTCTAACATTCTACGCCTCGATTCCCAAAATATTCCCGGTTCTTCTTTTCGTCTTATTGAGCTTATCGATCATAACCTCCAAAGCAGTCTCCACTCGGATATCTGAATGGAGGACTATTTTCGCTTCAAAATTTTTTCCCCAAAGGATGCTATAATTCTTTTAAATTATTTAGTAAACTGTGTACTTAGGAGGTAATATGGCGGTTTCCCGTTGCCTTCCACACTACAGTACTGTCTTAGAATGCCATATCGATCCCGACGGTCTTTGCCCCTGAAGTACCGATGGAGCTGCTGCCCTCTTTCGGGTACCTGTCTTAGTCGGGTTCCTCACGAAAGATCTCACTAAGTTGGTTAAACCTATAGTTTGGCTCTTTAGCTCACTGAAACACACGAGACATCCTTCAAGGTGGAGGTCCGTTTAGAAGGGCACTATATTCTACTAAAACAGGAAAATCACCCAATATCATTGCAATATAAAATTAAGTAAAATAATTTCAAGTTACCTGGTATATTACAAATGATAAATACTTGTACTAGTTGGCAAACATTTCCGACATGATTCCGTTGTCAATAAGAATGTCACTACAATTCTCTTAATAGCATGTAACATATACATATAAGGAGTACAAAATCTTGCCTTTAATTCTTTAATAGTTTAGTGTCTAAATGTTTGTGTAATGTTGTTTTGAATAGTAAATAATTACCATAAACAATGTCAACTAAAATAATAATCGGTTTTAGGTAAGTGATACATTAACATACCGTATATGTACATATTATCATTAAGAAATATCAAATATTTTGGCCAACACCATAGATAAAGACCTTTAGCGGTCGACCGAAGCGTTTGGTAAGAAATATTTCTACTAATTGACATGTACACTGTTTGATAAAATAAAATAAGAAGGTCAGAACGTAAACTCGTAATTATAATTTGATTTATATCTCACTTTATAAATATGTTCTTTTTTATTCATCTGGGTTTTTTATATCTATAAAAAAATATTCATTTCAATGCTAAATAAAACAAAATATCAGATTTATTTAAGTGTGATGCTGTATATAAAATACAAGGTTATAGTAACACGATAAAAGCTGATTATACATTAGTTCTAATTTATTAGTGGAAATAGAAAATGTGCTAATGCAGCACAATTTTTGTTGCACACATCTGATCGACTTTTGTTTTAACGAAATCTACTAGGTCGAAGTGATCTTGATTGAGTCGACTACCCTCTTGCTCGTAACAACTGCGTTTTTCTGCATTGTTACGGTTATACTAAGCGCATCTATATATGTATTTTTACAACCAACTTTGCTTGTTTTTTACTGGGCATTGGTAGGTGCATATTTTAAGTTGCGCATGTTATTTATAACATGTTCTTTTAAATTATACGGAACTAGTGCTTAAGTTTTGGGATTCGTGCAAAGAATGTAACCTATGCCGGAAAATTATAAGGGTTTATGTCAAATACACTTAGAAAAAGGCGAACAACTTTATTAAAAACTAAAATGAAGAAAGAATAATTTACAGGAACACCTGTCAAGTTATACAGCACAATAATTGTGTTGATAAAATAAATAGCTAATTGGCAATGGAGTGCCATATAAAACAACAACTTATTGCTGTTTTCAAGAAACCTAGTTGTATAATGAAATCAAAGAGTACGGCCAGAATTATCAAAACCAATAAAAAAATATCCATTTTGTTGTGATATAATAATACCAGACCGACATGTAGTATTTAGTCTATCTGAAACAAATTTCCTCGCTTGTGGCAAAACATACTACTTCGTTTGTAGTTGGATATTTTGAGTCAACTTTTAGCTACTTTTGCTTATAGTTCTCACAATTTCTAAACCGACTTTCGTCACAAATGACGTCCCGCCATATCAACCAACTACAAATGATATTCTTGTCTTATTCTAACTCCAGAAAAAAGTTTCCTTCTCGGTTTGCAAATTTTGCAATATTGTCGTCTTCATTTGAGACATTTGTTGACAACTAATATTACTTGTATTGGTTATATTAGATTTGCGTTGGCGTTCTTATTTCATGTCATTAACCTCTTGTATAGTTTTTGTCCCGCATTTTGTGTTATTCTTGCTTGCATTTAAAATTTCTCTTTTCAGAACAGACTAGCGTTATTTTTGTTTGGGTCAATAAACCATGTATGTTTCTTCCTCTTACTTTAGTTAATAAACATATCCTCTGGGAGTCTTGATTATTGGTGGTTATTATTCCGTGCCCGGTATAACATGCGTATGGCTATTTAATTAAAAATATATAACACATTAAAAACATTCAATTATATTTAAAATATGCTCGCTAATACAAATTCCCACATAACATTTATTTTTAAACTAAACAGTTTAGACTGCAATTGTGTCAGTATAAAATCATTTTACAAGTTACATTTTAAAAAGTAACAAATTACATTCCGTCACCAATTACTAAATCTATATTGTACCGATAGCATCATTGTAGTTACGAGGAATTGCTATTTTGATAGTGGCAACAGCGTCAATATATGACATCACAAATATTGATGACGAAAGTCGGTTTAGAAATTGCAAGAACTATACAAGTTTTACGTTGCATAGACGTATAAACACGTAAACAACTTTATTAAAAACTGGAATTAAGAAGAGAACTATTTATTAGAACATTCATCAAGTCTGAAACAACAAGAATGCTGTTAGGTGTGAAAATAGTATTACGTTATAATTCTAATTTTGATATTAATTCATCCTGAAGAGGGGACACCGAAACAGTTTATAACAGTTGCAGTGACGTAGGTGGACCTCCTATGTAAAGAAAAGCAAGGTACGGATAATTAAACAACAAAGAAAAACTACTTTCTAACATAAAACAAAATAATTCCTTTGAATGTTGGTGCACTCACCTATCTTGAAAGATTTTGGATTTTACAGGACGTCAAACCACCAATTCTATACGTCGATCTCATTTGCGATATTCTTCCCTACCCGAAAGGTGGTTACTTACAGTAGGTCCCCTTCGCCCGCTTTTCCTAACTCTTTCGGTACTTAATAATTTAGCCCCTTTCTTCTAAATTACTTTCTCATTTTTTCCTTTTTCACAGCATGAAAAATCATTAAATTTAGTTAAGTTTACACAGAAGTTATTCAAAAACGTTCAACTAAGTTGTGTTTGATTCTCAGCCACCATTTAAATAAGAATTAGGAAGTTCAGGGGCACCAGTGTATGTTTAAACTTCCACTTTTTTGTCAAGACAACTTTTAGGTTACTCAAACTTTACTTTAAAGCAAAATCCAAAGCTGCCTGCCGGGCGAACATTTCATGGCACCACCGTTTCATATTTATGTCACCTGTATATTCGAACGCTAGGCCGACACTATTTTTTCTCACGACCGTACGTGTTTGAACAGTTCCCACTTTAGTGTAAGCAGAAGTTTCAACTGTGTGCTTTACCCACCTCCTGGTTACTGTAACCTATCAATTTTAAGACATTTCGAAATCTGTAATTTTATATCTCTCGCTCGTTTTATTGTTTCTGGTTTTATTATCCCCTCTCTATTGATCTGCCAATCTCCTTCATAGCTTACCTTTGTGATGTCAGTCCTTGTCCGCGTGATCACCACGTGTCTACAAAACGCAACTTCGTGAGTACTTGTTATATGGCGGCTTCCCACGATCACCACGTGCCTATTCTAATATAACTTAATAAATTTTAATTATGCGGCTGTTTCCTGTGCGCCTCGAATAGTCATCTTGCAGTTTTAATATTTTGCGATATTTCTCGTTTTAACTAGACAGCGACGTCAGTTATATATGTCCTTGACATAATTTTTGTCTCGACATTTAGCGCAACATGCCTTAAGATATTTCTTGTCGTAATTAATGATTAATCCTTTGTTTGTATATATTTTTCTCACATTTAAATAATTTTTAGAACCAATATTTACTGAAGACATTTTGAGAATATATTGTTAGTGCTTTCCACAATACCTGTAAAGTACATTTTTTGTTTTTACCAATTTATGAATAGAAGAAATGTTCTAGAAATTGATTTACTCGTATAGAAAGGTCAATGCGAACATTTCAAGAAACAGCAGTAACTTCTTTTTAGTAAAAGTAGTCCGTCTGCATTGTTTTTCCAATTTTTATAAATAGTTCTTGTATTTGTTAAATTGGTGTGGTTGCTTATCAAATGAAAATGACAAAAATGATGCACGAAATTTATTGGACCGCTTCTTATCAGTAACGAATATTGAATATACTTTTTAGTCATCTTTCAAACATTGGTATTCAAAATTTTTATAGTGTATTTTGAGTTTTTTAACCTAGTTTTCTACAAAAATCATTTGTATTTTTTGTTATAAGCTTTTTTTGTCTATTAATGGTTTTTTTCTTTCAGGTAAGTTCGGCAGCAGAGGTAGTATTACTTTTGGAAGACTATTTAAGGGTAAGCTTGGTTTTTATAAATCTTAAGACTAATGAAGCAGATAACAAATTGTTGAGATTGTTGTTTACAGTATTTTATTGTTATACAGAAAATCGAAATAGTGCATTTTGTATAATTTTCATCAATTTTTGTTGCTTCAGTTGCATTTACAGTTTTGTGTATACTTTGCAATGTCGTCACAGCTATATATAGCAAAACGGTTAGTTTTGATATGCTTACTCTAAGTGAAATGAGCTATACTAGTAGATTTTGTTGATTCGAATAGAAAGTGAAGCCAAATTTGTTTTTCGTTAAATTTGAAAATGCAGAGTAGAGCTAATTAGATAATAGGTTGAGACGTACAAAGTACATTATGATTACATGCCGAAAATCGGCATGTAAACATTTCTAATTTTAGTTTTGAATTTGTAAGTGAATTCGCGCCAATAATTTCAAAGACTTGTGCGTGCATTTCCGTCACTTTAGATAGTTGCGTTGGCGCTCGAGATTGCGCAGACGCAGAGTGAAAAGAAAGTGAGGATTTCCGTCACGTCGGGGCTAGTCAAGAAAACGTCGAACCGAGTGGTTATCTGTGTGCCGTTTTATCTCGTCTTCTCTTGCAGATATGTAGGTTTCCTTTGTCTTATCTCTGCCCTGTATCGTTCCTCACCTTATTCCTTTACCGTACCGCCACAGAAGAGAGAAGACAAATTAATTTGACTTCGACGAGGGGGCAAGGGACGATCCACGCCTAATAACGCCCAACTGACGCGAGAGTAGCTGCAATGTTGTGAAGAGCTCCGCAGTTTACGTGAGTACCTTTTGTCTTCTCCTATAATCAATATAAACATTTTTTGCATGTGATATAGTAATTCGAAACATTAATATGACGTAACACCTTATTGCGCAACATTATGCATGTATTTATTATTGTTACCAACTGTCGTAGTGGCTCTTATACAGTACGCGCCGGGACTTTAAAAGTATACCTTAGAGTAAAGAACCGTAAAGTATAACAATGTAGGCTGATAAACCAGAAAGTTACTTGCAAACTTTGTGAAGCGTAGATTAGTGATGCTTCCAAAACGCAGGTTCAAGGTAATGCAAAAGCTAAAAGGCACTTAATGCACTGAGCTATTGGTCTAAAGTATTAACTATGATAGTATACAGGGTTGGTTAAAGTCCCGGAACGGTCGAATGAGTTTTTTTATTTAAAGTGCATTTGTTTTAAATTTGCTACAAATATGTGGTTAAAATTAAGGAATTTATTTACACCATTTTCAATTTTGTGTCGCTTCCTGTTTAAGCGGGAATGCGTTTTTAAATAAAACACTCATTATATTTTTACATTTTCCGATGAAGAATAAAAAATTACCTTCAGAAATATTAACATATTTTTTCATTTTTAAGAACGCATTATAAGAAATAATAAAACTGTAATAGTATGATATGGTATGGTTCGAAATGACATAATAGGGTAATTTTCCATTAGAGGAAATTTAACTGGTGACGTTTATTTAAATTTATTGAGGAACGAGATTGTGCCAGCACCTGCAGCTTTTTATTTCAATCTAAATGATATTTGGTTACAACGGGATGGAGCTCCACCACATTTTGCGCGCAATGTTCGTGATTATTTAAACAAAATATTTTCTGCACGCCGGATTGGGCGCAGAGGAACAATTGAATGGCCAGCCCGTTTTCGAGGTTTATCGCGACTCGATTGTTTCGTGTGGGTTCACTTGAAAACTCATGTGTATAAAAATCGACCAATTAATCTACAATAATTAGAAAAACGAATAGTTGAAGAAATTAGTTGTATCATGCCACAAATGATACAGAATTCACTTAGACATTTCATTGATCCATTACATCAGCACAATTTGAACATTTTTTGTAGTGTCAATAAAATTTCAAATATTTTTCAAAGACATTTTGTGTTATCGGTGGTTTTTAGTGTTTTTTATAATCCGTTCTTATAAATGAAAAGATATGTTAATATTTCTGAAGGTAGTTTTTATTCTGCATCCGAAAATGTAAAAATATGATGAGTGTCTCATTTACAAATAGGCATTTCCGGTTAAACAGGAAATGACACAGAATTGAAAATGGTTTACATAAATTCATTAATTTTAGCCACAGATTTGTACTAAATTTCGAACAAAAATGCGCTTTAAATAAAAAAGTTATTTGACCGTTCCGGGATTGTATACTAACCCTGTATAACTGGATACAGAGGAAAAGAGAGATCAGCTGAGGATCTGTTTAGATTTAAGTTATACTGGTACTAATACTAAGGTTACTTTTTAAAAAGTAATACATATGAATAACTAGAGCAATTGGTTTTTAGATAAATCAAAATTTTTATCAATGTAGATTGGAATACGTTGCTTAAGATTTTAAAGGAAGTAAGAATAATTTACAAAAACAGGCAAGTAATTTTCTACGTATATAGGAAACAGTCGCTGTTGCAAAAAAAATACAAGTGGACTGTAAGATTGAACCCTTTCAGTCAATTGAACATTGTAATTATTTGGCTGAGACGGCATCACGAAAAGTTTGGAATGTGAAAATTCAGTACCTTGACACCATATTGGATTCGATACTATATCAGTTTGATTTATTCCTTTTGATAATAATTCGGCGGAATATTCTTTTGATTCGATGTGATGCCAAGAGTTTGGGTTAGTAGAAATGATTGCACTAACACGAATAGCTACGAAAGTTTTAAGAAGATTAGGTGGAATGATCCAACCTAACACCACGGCAGAGTCAGACCACAGAAAAGTATTATTTAATGAAATAGTTAATGACTCGGAGATCTTTCGAAAAAGACGAGCAAGGGTAGGAGCTCCGCATAACTCTAATTTCAGTAAAGAAACGCTCTTTATAAGAGCGACCTTACTCTTGGCACAAACAAGCCTCATACACTTCTTATATACATGCAAGCTACATAGGCGGAGTCAGAAGAATCGCAAAACTCATGTAACTCTATTTTAAGAGAGTTTAACAACTTAAAGTTTCTAGGAATTTTTAATTCATCTAAGATATGAAACTGATCTCTAAACGAGATCCACTCAGAAACAATAGAAGTGAGCAAGGATTTAATCCCATCCAATTTGAAGACAATACATGTTTTGAATAAGAATTTTAACCTTTATTAAATAGGCCGATAGAAGTCCTAAAGAATTGAAAATTTGTGAGATCTCTGACAGAATAGATCTCTTTCTTACAGTAAATGCGTGAAGAAGAATAGGTATTTATACTGAATGAAAAAAAAATTCATTATGATTTCACACAAGGCCTAAAGCTTTTACACTTCTGCCACTTCATAAGTAGAAAGCAGCCAGAAGGATAATTTTATTTATTTCCGCACAACGTGAACACAAATCGAGTGGATTTTCTGAGCAGCTTAGAAGATTGTCCATACAGAAATCTTTGGTAATTATGTTTGCCGCTTCGAGATATTTGCTAGAACATTTCTTTGACAGTTTAACAACGCATCTGGTTGCCAAAAATAATGCCAATGCAGTACCGTAAGTCATGGTATTTAACTCGTGCACACTTAGAGGGGCGGACTTGTTGAAGCTCCACAGGATTCTTTGAAAGCGTCGCTGTTCCCGGAGAGATTTCAACTTGTCTATACATTTGGTAATATCAGCCGACACCACAAACGAGTACTGCCTAAAGCGGAGCAAAATTGCAATATAATAACTCTGTACAACAGGCCCTACCTCTCGTACATTATTTAATTAGATAACCGAAGCTGATTTGCAAAAACCATCGAAAACCATACGAAGCTTACTGGTGGCGCTGCTCTCTTTCAGCAAGCGGCCCCGTGGCGTAGTGGGTATGTGTGTGACTAATATATCTAAGGTTGAAAAATGTTAGGCGAGCATTTTTCACAAAAATACGCTCTCATTAGGATGAGAGGTAAACCGCTCTTGTCTCTGAATATTACGCAGGTAAGTATGAATCCGTTTAGGCCAGAAAACGATCGCTCCACAGATGCGCTACTTACCGGAATTGTTACAATCAATTTGGCCAATGCCATTAGTTGAGGAAATACATGACACATATTTTTATCTTCGCAGAATCGGATGATTTCGTACGAATTAAGACCTGCAAATTCCGATGAGGAGTACAAACAAATCAACTCGTTTTTAAGGCGGTCAAATTCAAATCTTTCACTGTACCTTGTTTTTAATTCTGAAAAGAGCTTTTCTGAGTATTCAGAGTTGTAACTAGAAAAAGAATCGTAAGCCAAAAGACGAATAAAACATAGTTTACTAATTTCTGAATATCGATCAGAAATTTCACTTTTGATATTATCTACTATTTTACGAAAGATGCGTCTGTAGTAAAGTGTTATATCACTTATGTTTTGTCTTCTTCTTGGTTCTCCACAATTTTTCTATGACGATAACACAGCAGCTCCGTCATATGTTTGTACAATCAATTTTTGTGTACATTTATAATCATTTAATATGTCAATAACGAGTTTTGATAGCGCTACTGCAGTTCGATTGGAGCTGACATCAACAAATCCCAGGAAGCGGTCGACAATATCATTACATGCATTAAAGTATCTTAAAATAACGCAAAGTTGTTCTTTCCCACTGAGGTCTGGAGATTCATCGATCATTATAGCAACTAAGTCAGTCAGTTCAATTTCAGAATGAATTTTCTTTAGAATTACAGCAGCTATACTAGATATAAGATCGTTTTGTATTCTGTTTGATAGTCCACTAAATACGGATATGTTGTCATTTTGATTTACTATTTGTAAATGGTCTTTTAAAATGCCATCATAGTTAGCAAGTAATTGAACACATTCAATGAAATTACCAGGATTTGACGATACGGGGGATTCAACATGTCCACGAAACGGCAACTTCTGTTTTGCTAAAAAAAACATGTAATGTCTATAAGCCTACACATTATGTTTCGATTCCGATGTACTTTTGCATTATGTCTTCTCGAAAGTGACGCGAAATGCTAACTCCTATTTGAGATTTGCCAAAACTATACAAAGCAAGGGCAGAATTTAAATGACTGGTTGATTGGTCATGTTTTTTGACGCATTCGAAAAATTGTTTAAGTCTGTGTAACCAGACTTGCTCGAAACAGTTTTATTTTTCGAAAATAGTGGTCACGGCTAACAGTACATTTTATTATCATGTACACAAACTTACATGTAATTTTCCAATGCTCCACCCGAAGGTACTACATTGGCTAAAAAGCGAGTTTTTTTTTACCTAGAAAATTTGGAATTTTGCCAAACCCTTGCTGTTCCAAGCAAGGTAGGGATCTTTAACGTGCATGACAACACTCACACACGGGACCTCCATTTTACTTCTAATCCGAACGAGGATGTATTTTTGTGAAAAATGCTCGCCTAACATTTTTCAAGCGGAGCGTGTCGGGATTCGAACCCGGGACCTTGGGCGCATGTACACAACCGCAAAGTCACTTATAGTTATCATAAAACTTACTGTTGAAATATCTTAACGTGTTCTTTTTCTTTTGTTGTAATTTTATAGATGGAGTAGATCGTCTGATTTCAATTACTACTTGTTTTTCGTTATACGTTTTAGTATTAAACGTATTCGTTTTTAGTCTCTGAATGCAATTCATATCTGCACTATACTCACAAACACATGTCACAGAAGCATTAATTATTCTTTATTATGTATATAATATTGTATTATTGATATACAACACAAAGAAGGCGTCAAGACTAAACAAGTCGTTGCCAGTCTGTAACTATCGCGATCGATGGTAAACGATAATGCGCGACTAAGATTTACGATTCCGCTTCCTACTAAAAGCAGTAAAGCACTGCCTAGGAATGCCTGCAAAAATGTATATTTGTGCCTTTACCCTGCATCATTCATAATATCTTGTGCATGAAATTATTTAGTTATTTTGAGCGTGCTTGTCTTTTCATGTTTGGCGGAATATTGACAATAATATTTGCAATAAATTAATTTGTTAATAGAAGTATTAAAATTAGTATAAACTACTCGTTATTGAAAATGTAAATGTATTTAAATTAAATTTGATAATGTATTATTAAAATAAAAATATATATAATATAAATATAAATTCGTACTTTTTCTACGGTAGGCATTGCCTTTTTGCATATATTACTTTGTTACGTGTAGCTTTCCAGTTTTGAAGTTATTCTGTGTTTTCTGTAAAATCTTATCCGGTTCTCGAGGTTAATTTCCAACTCGCTTTAATTCTTTGACAATTTCTATTTCTGAATGGGTCGATTATCTTATCTAGCAGGTGTAGTGTGCATGATGTTGATATTCATTGTTTGTTTGAAGCTTGTAAAAGAGTAAAGTGAACGCTCTTGGTTTTGTTGTATAATTTTATAAGTGCGTATTGAGCATTTGTTTTAGCATCTCCTTGGGGAGGATCTGTAATTATACGACAGAAGTTAGTGGCGTTTGTCCACTTCCGTTTGTGGAATTTATTTGCGTCTCCGACTCTTCGCTTTTGCGATAAGACCGTCCAACGTACGTAATTATTTAGGTACAGTATTGGTATTCTTTTATTTTTCTCTCATTTTAGTGGCCTTCTTTTTTTTATACCATCTTTTAGTACTACCTGCTTTAGACTGCCGTCGGTACTACTTTTAGTAGTATCTTTAGTTTTCGCCTACGATCACCGTTCCTGCTTGTTCCTTGCTTTTGTTTACAAATTTAAATTGGCTGTTCTGGAAGGAAGCAATAGTTGTCCCGCCGATTATCGAGCCCAGAGCTGTGTTGCTACTACTAAGAGTACTCAGGACACCTGGATCTCGAAGGTCGTATACCTATTTACTTTAATACCTGTTTTTTTTGTATCGCCTCAACAACCAATTTAAACTACGTTATCAGCTAAATTTATTTACGCTTTAATTATTACAAAATCTAGTTTTATCACAACGAAAGTTATATTTTTACATTTTTGGAAATCAGAAGTAACGTTTGATAAATTATTTTGCTTTTTCCTCGGTGTTTACATGTTTAATCACTATTCAGGCGAACTATTGTGTGTACTTTTTCTTTAGATACCGAAGTTTTGTAGTAACAATTGTGACCTACAGTGTGTTTATACTTTTTTTTGTGATCTGCTTTACTATTAATTTCACCAGATTTATATGCTATGTATTTTGCCTTATTTTTCAGGTTTATTTTTATGCTACGATATTTTGTTTTGTAAAAGATCCACCAACGAACGCGATATATTTATAAATTTTAGAGATTATTTATCTCCGCGTCTTTATATAACGGATGAGCGGCATGCCTTTCGTCGCGTTTTAACTTGCGTTAGTTACAACTTATTCATTCGCCTATTTTGCGGTACCCCGTGTATGTACCGAACCGTTTGTGGGTCTCCACGCATAACTTTATTGTCTTTTTTTTGTGCATTGTGTCACCTGTATTTGTGCCAAATAAATATTATACGTGTTCCTTGATTATTATTTTTATTATTGTTTTGAGTTAGCGCGTGACGATTGTGCCGCTTTGTGCTGCTTGGATATGGTATTTGGGAACTTGTGTATGAGTTGGAACCTTTGAGTCACGGTTCTATATTTTCTTTGTGGCAAGACTCTGGCGCACTTACTCTTCGAGCTTCGCCATTCTGGTCCTTAGTCGAAGCCGTCAGCCCACGACCTCTTGGCTGAGCAAGCCACCCTCCCCTTCTGTCATCGTTACAACAGGGACCAATTACCTATCGTTCTATTTCTGATTTACCATCAGCGGTGACAACATTCACGCCACTGCTATTAGCTGGATGGTGCTGGTAGTTTTGGAGTCTTGTCTCAACCTTCTTTTTTGAGTTACAGCCTGCAACTCGGAGTTGTAATAGTTTAATCACGTCGTTTTTATTATGATATAAAAATAAACAAAAAAAAACAAATTTTAAAGTTAAGAAATAATGTCAGTATTAATATTGAAATGACTTTAGGCTCCACTCGTTGGATGCAAGTGAAGCTTTATCCTTTTTTATTGTTCGCGGCTTAGTTTGAGAATTACCCCAAGGGTGAGCAATGAAAATGAGCGTGGGTATGGTGTAAACTCAATAATGAGCAAACATAGAAAGAAAAAGGGAAATTGAGCGCCACTGTATCTATATGGACAATACAAGAAATTCAATACTCCTATGAGAAGATACAGAAACTTATTGGATATAAATAAGCACTATAAAAAACTTACAACTTAATGAACTAACATTTCTGGAAACCTCTTGAACGTATCTGCATCCTCTTCTATCACGATGATCCTGAAAAGAAATGTTACACAACAAATTTTCTATTAAAAAGACACTATTTGTGCTTTTCAATAAAAGAGCATAATAATAATTATGAGTTAATCATCTTGAGATTACTACACCAAAGGTATTTTAGTTAAAAATGGATATCTAGAATAGATCAATTGTAACATGTCTGTACTTTTATATTGTTTCAGCATTCGTCTAATTTCGTTACTCAAAAAATTTATTTTCTCAAAGGTATTCTTATTAAAATGAATTACTCATAGAATAAATTACTTGAATTCAAAAATGTAATTTAATGTAATTTCTCTCTTTCCTTTTTTTTGTTAAATATAGTTACAAGTATAAAATAATAAAATTGAATTCTGATTTTAACTATAGATCTTTCTTGACATAACAAGACCTTATTTTTAATAATACTTTAAAACAAGAGTCTTAATTCCCAACGAACAGATCTGTGTATTGGTTTACATATATATCACATAAATTTAGTTCATATTCCTTATAAAAAATTTAAATCACACGTAGCTAGTTTAAGTAAATAGAGTTTCAAATTTATCCTGGTATAGAAATGACACAATGACCTTCCGAAAGATTAGACATCTGTAATTAAATCTTTTTAAACAGGAAGTGGACTTTGGAATCTCAATATTTTTGAACACATGTATATTCCACGTGTCTTACAAAATTACTTTAATATTACTTCCTAAAGAACCGTATTTCACTTTAATTAAATTTGTTTAGCACAATTTTAGCAAATAACTTTGTTATCAAGTTAAGGAAATATTACTATTTTTATGATCTTACGCAAAGTTAATTCGCCGGCAAAATTTAACACGATTAAGCAATCCTCTATTAAAATTTAATATGAACACTTTTAAAAGTCTAGCAAACGTAGTAACTGAAAGTTTAAATACCTGGACTTTGCGAAGAAGTTACCTCTTCCAAACGAACTGCGATGCACAAGCTCAGGTCCTGCTTACAAAATTTGATGCCTAGGATATAACGTTGACGACCAACATCTGTTCAATACGTCTTCCCCAATAAATATCAAACAACAGCTTTAAATACATGCATAACGAAAGTTGCTTTCATTACTAAATATAAATCTGGTTATTCCAAACGCTAAGAAATTAAAGATATTTTGTTTTAGTATAAAAATTACTTAAATATTGTGGTCTCACCGTTAATAGTCACCGATCTCTCTAGCCATGTTTGTTTGTAGCTTCGTTCACATTTTAAAACACAATGGCGAATTTGCCTTTTAGTATCCTCTACGTAGAGAACAGCTGATTTGTCTTGAGCGTCACCTCGTGACACTATTTACGCAAGCGCTATTATAATTTAATAAAAGAAAGGATATAATCCGCCTACGGATTAGGCAACACAAATGACTTGTTCGTTACGTAGTTCTTTTTAAATACGTTTTCAAAGTGTTTATTGCTATTAAATATTTCCTAGTAATGCATTTAAAGCTAATTAAATGATAATAACGTCCTGTTCTATTGTGAAATTGTTTCCTTCAGATATTACTATATTGAATACAAACATCAGATATCACAGATCTGCAATGAATAGATGTGATCTCTTTAAAACCAGTGCTACAGAATATATATTCGTTACAATATTGCGGTTTTAGTTTGCTACTAATTTGCAGTTAATTTGTGTTACTTGGGTCAAGTTCGTGCTTCGATTAATATTGCTGAACTATTTATTGATTGATTGCTGCCCCCGTATCTTGGAGCAGTTTCTCTAGCAAGACCATTAGGATGAGTACTAGTAATTCTTAGGCTTGTAGTTGTTTGAACTTTGATTTCTTGTGGCTCAAATTCTCTATGCTTTTGAAGGTTGCAATAGATAACCCATCACCACTTTGAGTAATACTATATTACCGCATCCCGCAGCCTCTAACACTTTTTCAAGTCGCTCCATTCTAGGGTACTTTATAGGTTTGCTACGAATTCCTGAAGCGTCTTTAAATCTTGCTATTTAATTAGTAATTTAACATTTTAAAAGTATAAACTAAAATTGCAGTATGTTTTTAATTCCAGATAGTAGTCTGTCAAGACCCATCCCCACTAGAAAAAATATAATTTGCATACTGTATTGGTTGCCTATATTCTATCTTTATAATTATGCATTAACGCAACCAGGGTGTCGTATGGATTGTCTAACCAATAATTTATCATTTAATAATAAAGTAAATAAAATATTTCAATAATGCAATCAGTACTAATGCAATGTATAAAAAATATACAAGTATTGCGTATAACATAATAAGGCATGGTATTAGTAGCATTACAATTTTTGTACTGACTATTTTTGATCGAATTGAGAGATTGGGTGTAAGTATACGTGCTTTAAAATTGTTTTTTCTTCGCAATTACCAAATTTATACCGTAGCAATTATTTAAAGTGAATCTCCCAATAATTTAATTCTGCATATTTCTAAAAACTTTACAAACTTAGAACGGAGCGTGCGTTATAAAGTATGAACGAACATTAGCACACTGCTGCGCTCGATTTCGATTAAATAGGGTTGATATTGTCGTTGATCATAAATATACCGAACCTTCATTTTTCTCATATTCTACCTTGTTTTTTGGTAACCTGATAATGTGTATTCCCTTCGGTTCAGCTTTCTTCGTTACACAGTATCGAGTTTTGTCAGTATTAATTAACGAATGAACAGGAAAATCGAGTAGTATACTCTAAATAATGGGAAACTTTTTCTAATTTTAACGTTGCGTATTTCTGTTAAATATTTTGACGAGACAGTAGATGCTAATATTGTGTCAAGTAATGCCGACGTTTGTTCTTTAATTTCGTAAAAGTTTAAAATCAGTTAATTTATTAGCCACATTGCGCCTTATAAGACGACGAAAAATTCTGAGAAAGAGATTTTCGTACTTCATCGTATCGGTATTTGTGCCACGAGAAAATAAAATTGGGGATATTTTACTTCAAGATTCGTTCACACGACAACAAAGGTGACAAATTGGGGATATTAACAATATCTATGGATACTACATATTCATCGATGGAACTTGGATCGAGTTTTTGAATATAATAATATTGTATTAGATTAACCAAACAAAAAATATATTACAAGCTCTGTATTAGTTAAATTTATTGCATAATATTGTACTCACATCGAGCTCAACATCACAAGAGTTCGTCCTAATACGACTTTTATATATAAAAATATCTTATTTCGCACAGTGTCGAAGTAATGGTATAATTGTAAAGCATGAACTTTAGTGCGACATTTACGAAAGTAATAATAATTTTGCTTCATGTCCTTTTTTGTTCAATATTTGAATTTCGAAGAAGTTGCATGTAACGTTATATATATATATATATATATATATATATATATATAAACAAAGACAAGTTATTTGCAGTCCGCAATAAGAAAATTGTATAGAAAGTAAGATGTATCTGTAAACAAACTCTTATGAAAATAGGGTTCTTGGGAACAGTCCACTCTGATGAGGCTAACAAGCCGAAACCATTGGTCAGTGGATGTTTCCTCCCCTATGAAGTAATAAAGCTAATGTTTTGTTAATGGCTATATAACTACCAGCCCGATTTGTATTTGTCAATGGCTCTTATTATTTTCATAAGAGTTTGTTTACAGATACATCTTACTTTCTATATATATATATATATATATATATATATATATATATATATATTTATATATATATATATTGCTATGACCCTCTAAATTATTTGCTCTCCATCATTTGGGCGACCATATTATTATTGCTATGAATAAACAAGATTGTAATTATCTCCTCCGACGTTGGGCTGTCTTATTAATATTGCTATCAATTCCCTCCAGAAACTTAACTGGATTTTATCTTGAACCAACCTTGTCTACCAATAACAAAATTTGATACGTTACCGCCTTACTTGTTAACAATTTCCTATTCAACTCGTAGCTCCTCCTTGAACTATTTAAATTAACAAATCACTCCCATTAACTTTATCTTATGACCTCGACTTGCATTTATTTGGAATTATAAATTCAGTTAATTTCGATTCTATATAATGAAACAAATATTATGTACAGTTTTTGTAAATTATTTGAAATACACTTTTCAATTAATTAATGTTATAAATCTCATTTATTAAAAATCATATACTTTTTACTCAAAACCCAAAGTCACCAAAAAAAAACCTATTATCTTTATAAACGAAGTGTAGAACGTTCTAAACCTGTTATCATATCACGCACTTTATACGTTTTCAAATCCTTTTTTTGTTGACTTTCACATTCATATTATGTTGAGCAAATTCAATATAAAAAATATAGAAAAATAAAATCTTATATAACTAAAAATCTGACCTGGTCTATCTTCTTCACATCGACGCATCCACCTGAATAAAATTATCTTCCTCTAATTCAGGAATATATTGCCTATCCACACGCTTGAACCATTGCATTTAAATTATTGCCATCACCCTCTGGACTATCATTATTAACTTATGCACCCCAATTTATTGTCGTTTCATTTTAGACTTAGAATTATTTCTTATCAATTTCCCCAAACTTAGAATTGTATTATCATCATTTATTTTCCCTATTACATTTATTCTCCACGTACTAGAATATCGTAGTTTATTTTCTCCCCTTACTCGTAGCCCTATTATTAATATGTTTTAGTTTAAAATAAATTCACCAAAATCTACTTACGTTTAATCGGCAATCGTAATTTTCATTTTAGCACTTTTGCAGTTTTTCACTTTGAATTATTATTATTACGTATCACTTTATTTCATAGTGGCGCACTTCGGCCTTTGTTGAGTTGTAAACTGACTTCGTTATCCCTGTACCTGCTATATTATTGAGTTCCCACTCCGTCAGTGGGTATGGTCTACAAACTCGTCGCTCATTTTTAACGAATCAAATAATTACATTTAAAGTAGTTTCTGATGTAATTTTCTATGTTTCCCATTAATTGTGACCTGGTCTTAGCTGTTTTCGTTATCAACATGCGGTGTTTTGATAAATCTAATTGCTTCTCCATAAACAACTGATGCAATTCGACTTTTAATTTTCATATCTGCATGTTATTCACGCAATTTTTAATCTCCTTTCTTATCAAAAATGGTTGACTATTTGTACGCATTTATATTATGCTTCCTGAAGCTCTATTTCTATCTCCGTATTAATCTAATTGTTTGGAACTCTTTTGAATGCGTGTCTAATTACACTTTATTATGTTTACATATAAATATACGCGTGCTTCCACTGAAAAATATCTTTATTTGCCTTACCTAAATTAACTAAAACTTTATCGACAGGGTATTAAATGTTTTCTATTTACCTAATGCATGTGTTCCTGGTTTCTACGCTAACTATGCGTCTTCCTATGTTTATTTGCGTCGCTTAAAACTACTTATACTTTATGTACAGGGTGTTGACTGCTTACTATTTACAAACTATCTACATTTCTCAATTCTTTACTAAATAAATGCAGTTTTCTGCTGCCTATGATAATTTCTCATTTCTAAACGACCTTTATTATAAAGTACACCCTTAAACAACCGCTTATCACAGCATAATATATATATATATATATATATATATTATGCTGTGATAAGCGGTTGTTTAAGTGTACTATATATATATATATATATATATATATATATATATAAGTACACTTAAACAACCGCTTATCACAGCATAATATATATATATATATATATATTATGCTGTGATATATATATATATATATATTATGCTGTGATAAGCGGTTGTTTAAGGGTGTACTTTATAATAAAGGTCGTTTAGAAATGAGATATATATATATATATATATATATACTGTTGTGGATTCAAAGGGGTAAAGAGGTATATACAATAAAATTTCAACAACCATGTATATAGAAAAGAGCAAATTATTTACGCGCAAAATTAATTTAAGTCATTTAGTGAAAACGGATGAGTATTGGGGTACTTTTATATTTAATAATTGGAATGTTTGGATTACATGAAGGAAAAAAGCTTCAAAGCATATAGAAGTTTAAGGATACACATAATTAATCAGGATTAATTTTAATCAAATGCATATAAGCAAAAGGGAGCGTGCTTGCCTAAGAAAATCAATAATTTCCAAGGCAAATGTATTCGTTTTAAAAGCCAACGTCAGTTTTATCAGATACGAAGAACCAGAAAATCCAGGAATTGTTATTTTTAAACGGTCGATAATTAACAGGAACACCTGCTTGTTCACAGAATTTTTATGTACGTTAAGATAAGATTTCATAGAAATTGTTTTCAACCGTCAGTTTGTACAAACAGCTAGGGTAACAAACATCTTAAGGAGAGGGTGAAATGAACAATCGGTAATATGCATCAGATACGGATAAATATAGAGCAGCGTTGGGATTGAAAGTCACGTAAGACATACACGTGGAGTGGATGTAAGACGTCGAAAATATCGATTTTCTGTAACTCAAGTGGGGTTTGAAAGCAGACAGCGAACACGTATAAAATAAGGATGAATAGCGCTTAGGAGGAGTTTGGTGACGACAGGAAACTTTGTTATTGGTCGAAAGCCCACAGTTTTAAAAACGAACGCACACGAGAAGGTAGAAAACGAATTCGATATATACAGCACGTAGGACGAGAGAAATTTTCCGAATTTAGAGACGGTTATGCTCAAAATTTTTAGATATCGTTTCAAAAATAAACTTTTCACGCAAAACCGGTTCCTCTAGGGGTGGGGGGTGGGGGGGTGGAAGGATATAAGTATCCAAGCTGAGTTATTAAGCTCTCTCTTCTCTTTTAATTTGATCAAGTGTTTAACACTGATTCAGACCACAATAATAATAAAGCTTTTTGTGAGTATTTTGCGTATGTGTAGTAATGTTACCGTGAATATAGTAGTTGAAAGTATAAAACGGTAGTAGCGAACCTCTAATTATTAACGTGAAGTACGTCTTAGTGCGTATTAAATAAAAAGGTCCGGTTATTACGATAAAATTTATTAAATGGATGCATGATATATGGGGGTAAGCACCACAAGTAATCAAGTTTGTATGCATGATATAATGGGTATGGAATGGTACTGTGAGACGAGGCGAATAGCTTGCAGAGATACCAGATGGTAGAGGCCTGTGGATCCGCCGAGCAACATAGTAAATGGAAACAACGCCGAGGGGTTTTCTGGTAATTATTTCCGACGGGAATGAAAAATGAAGAATTCTCCAGGTAATTACTTTGAAATTTCTGTTGTTTTATAGACATTGGTGGAATTTTGTGTTGTGTGGGTGACTTTTGGTGGCATATTTATGGTTGTAAAAACTTATTTTAAAAGATACAAGTACTGGACAATTTACTGATGTTGAACATTGAAAAATGGTGTATTTAGAACATATCAAAATTTTATTCAGGATATAAATTGAGTTGTAAAGGGTAGACGGGTCTGTAAATTTATTTTAATTAATGCAAGGTTTTAAAAAGCATATGCAAACAAAACTGGGTCATGAGCTCACAATACTCCAGTGTGAAGTCAATTTAGGGTTATATGGGGGCCCATCTACTCATATTTAATCAAATTTGTTTAAAATCGTTATAAAAATCAAGGACTTTGAAACATACAATAATGAGTTGATAATTATTGTAGCTAACTGTTTGGAAACATGTGTAAATATATTTTATCTGTTAATAGGTGTAAATTAAAGGTTGTATGATTGTCGTAGTATTTTGGTAATTTTATTTGATAGTGTGTGAGTGTGAAAGAGGGACGAATGTAAAATTAGGTATTCAAGAAGAGGCCGATTGCTGAGCTAGCCTGGGAAGCAGAATAAATTCGAAGGCGGCCTTAATAAAAAGGGTAAGGTTTTTTTTTGTTAATTTTTTTTTTTAATTTTATGTTGGCCCAAGGAGGGGCACGAATTTTACCGAGGTTCCACAGCAATTTTATGGCGCCCAATTCGTGGGGCTCGAATGATTTTTAGGAGCTGAAGCCAGTAATCCAGAGACTGTCCCGACTTCCACGGCAATATATATATATATATATATATATATATATATATATTGCAGAGTGTGAAAAGATAATGAAACAAATATAAACTTAAAAGCCCAATTTTAAAATTAATTCATTACAGCCGTGTGAGATACCTTGTGCAAATAATCATTCTATACTCATATAAAACGAATTTCATTTTAAGATATGCGCATTATTTATTAAAAACGTAATACGCTGCATTACTGAAAGGTAAATTGCATAAAATAGTCAGTTTAACGCAATTTTAAGGCAGTGATAAATTCCGTGTGTAGATAGAACATTTAATATCCAAAATAAAATATTCTTTCTTGTTCAAAAATACCACTTTATGAATCCTAACCTTTATTCTACATACCAGACCAGTTTCTGCTCTAGTTATTTCCAGGTATATCTTCTCTTGCTTCACGTATATTCCTTATTCGTTGGATTCAGCTTCAGTTTATAGTTACTCCTTGAGCTACCCGAATAGGATTTAGAAATTCTGTGCCAGGTGGATCCTTCAAGTATTTATTTAAATACTCCAGGTCGGATCCAGAAATTGTTTGGATGTGCTTGTTCAACTTTCTCCATTTTGGATCCAGAAATTGTTTGGACATACTTATTCAACTTTTCCAGCTCGGATCCAGAAATTGTTTGGACATACTGGTTCAACTTCTCCAGCTCGGATCCAGAAATTGTTTGGAGTCCTTTGTTAATATAAATCTTAAAACCTATTTAAAGCAACCTTTTATAACTTACGTTTCTGAGGATTAAACGACGAACCTTGTTCAATTATTCACTTATTTAACTATCACCACTTTTAAATTATTAATTATTGCACGTAAATATTTTATATTAGGTGATGTGGATCGTGCTTTCGTTAGAGTGAAACTGATTTGTTTATCAAATCCTGTGATATTTAAAGAAAACGCCTATCTGTTTGGAATTGGTGGGTCAAGTGCATCATTCGTTGATTACCACTTTGTCGAGTCGCTCTTTATTGCACGTAGGATTTCAGGTTATTTGTATAAATTAGTTGAAATTTAACATCTTTCATGGTCTTTTAAATCACGTACGCTTTGTTTGTACAGCAAATGTGTTGAACTTTTGTTTATCCTCATGCTGTTATTATTGCCAAATCATCAAGGTGTTGGATTTTCATATTTTTGGTCATATAGCTTTGTATTTATTGATGTACGAAATTATATGCGTTTATCTGTTTTACTCATTGACAAACCTGCTGGTTTAAATGGAATTCCTTGTATAATACTGATGCAATAATTACACGTATTGTTTTATAGCTTCTGTCCATGTGGTTTTTATGACTTGCAAGGTTGTTTATTTAGTTGAATCTTTACGAATACTCTTCCTATCTTTGCATATAATTATAATTATAGTTTATATACAGGGTGTTGGTATTTGCCTTTTACCTAATCGTCGAATTTTGCATTTTTCCTTGGTAAAATATCTAATATATATATATATATATATATATATATATATATATATATATTGCTAGAATTATGGGGTAGTCTAGGGGTAGATTAAGTCACAGGGGTCGTAGAATAAATAAAAACAACTTCCAGTTAACAAAAGCACATAATTCCTGATTTTATAAGAGTAAATAGGTCACGATACATATTGTTAGTTGAGAGCACACTGTATATAAAAATACATGAGATTAAATGCATAAGAATATAGAAATATCCAAGAGTAGTTACAAGTTAAGATTAGATTTGAAAATACAACAAAATGCATCAAAATTAAATCAACGGGAAACCTATATGAATTGGCTATATAAATATTTAACAAGTGCGTTAAAAATATCATCGTATACGCAATCTAAATTATGCATTATTTGAAAATTGTACGTGACATGAAGAATCACATTTGTTCAAAAATCCAATATTAACTAGGATATAAACAAACACCAGATTATTTCGGTTTAGATTAGAATAAATAACAAACACTGAATACGTGATTTATTAAAAGGAAATTGTTGGGATTTCTCAATTAATACCATGATATGTGAGTATAATACGTGACAAGTCAAGCGTCCATCCGAATAGTTGAACTAAATAATTGGTGAAAATCCCGAAGTACACAAAGATAAAGGCAAAAGGTGTCGTCCCAACACGTGAATGAACGAATGAAAAGCAATAGAGGTACGGCTTTAAATACGATAAGAATGGAGCGACGAGTTTAGTATACATTTTAAACTGGCCTACGATTATGTTCTGAAGTGCTAAATTATTTTACGTAACCAGTGAAACGAAAGTTAAAGTAAAATCATTTTGACAAGTGTACGAATTGTGCAACGGGTGAGCCGATCTATTATAGACGTAAGTAAATAACGACTTAATAAAAATACATTTCTAACATTAATAAAACAGGGCTTTTGTTACTGACATGGAAAATGTTCTATTACCGACTTTGAATACCGACATGAAAATATTCTAATACTGATATTTGAATTGGCTATTAAACTATTTTAATACAGACAAGAAAATATTCTATTACTGATATTTAAATTGGATCTTAATAATGGTAGTTTAAACTGGATTAATTTATTACTGGTATCTTGATACTGGCTTTAACGCTGAAATTTAAATGGGATTTTAATTTATTGAATTGGATTCTAATAACGATTTGGATTGTATTTTGGTTTTGATGTCGACTTCCAAATTCGACTCTCAATATTCAGACTTGGCACGAAAACTTTTGGGGGATGCAGATTACATAGCAGAACCATTCCAGGTTAGCGATCTTGATATAATTTATTATTGAAAACTGTTTTAATGCAATCTTTATCATTTCGTATCTGTGAGAGTCAACAAAACATAGTAGGTTCATTGATCAATTTATGATAAAGGTAATAGGCATCTTGAAACGTTTCAAAGGTCCCTAAACGTAAGCAAAAATACTAGTTTTGCTGGTTTCAATTTCATAAATCTGGTATATGTAAATATTCTGAAAAGGGGAAGATTTTAAAAGTTGTAAATATTTATTCATTATATTGTGTACTGTAGAATTGCTTTATTTAATTAAATCAGCTAGTTGAGGCAAAAACCACAACTTAACATTTCACATCTTAGGTGCTTCATTATTAAGGGTAAATTTCACAACAAAATTCATGATGGTTCAACGCTGGGATTAATATCACAGCAATTTATATTAGACCCAAATCGTGGGAAAGAAATAACATAGCATTTTATGATACGCCCAAATCGTGGGGCTGGAGTATCACAGCAATTTATGACGCCCATCGTAGGGGCTCGTTGATCCTAATAAAAGAATCACAGCAATATATATATATATATATATATATATATATATATATATATATTACTCAAATTTAGACCAGGGTAGAAAATTAATTAACGACAGCAAATAATTTTAATCACCGTGTATAAGGACGCTTTGGGTAATAATACACTTCATTTAAAGGTATATTGGATAAATTCGTCATTTACTTCTAAACATAGGGTTTATATTGTTTAGATAATGTTAAACACCGTGTATATTAAAGCAGTGGAAAACAGAACGCTTAATTAAAGGCCTACTGTGTATATTTAAATCATTCAATTAGAATGTAGGTTTTGTATATAATCATAATCAACGTGTAGAAGGAAGTAATGTAGAATTTCATTAGATAATACGCATTATTAAAACCATGGAGCATAAAAAATTATTCGTTTCATTAAAAATAAGGGATTTAAATTATTCACTGGACGCTTTCTATAAAAAGAAGCCGAATTAAAATGTTCAACTTGTATTTAAATTAATCGTTCCAAGAACTAAAGCTATCGAGAAATTATAACGACGTGGGGAAGTCACGCAAAAGCCTTCAGCGTATTAGAACTCCGAACACCTGCAAAAATAACGATGTATATGATAGTCGATAAGCTTTAAGATATATGAGTGCAAGTAAGAAAGCAAGTTTGTGGTATAGAGACAAGCGAGATGGAATGCATTGGTAGTTAAATGAGGGGAAATATGATAAACAAGAGCAGAGGTTGTAGATAGAATGAACAGACTAGATTGGCGATTAAGGTTGAAATAAGATGCAAACATGAGAGGTGGAAGCATAACAATTTTTATATAAAATTAATTAGTTGTTCTCGGACGTGTTGCGAGACGAGTGCAAATTTCAGTAGAATCATTGTGCCGAGCCATCGGAAGGGAAAATAGAATGCGAATTTCTTAAAATCGTCCGTCGCGGGACAAATTCGACTTGCAAGCGAGCCATTATATAAACCCGTGCTGATAGGAGTTTAGCTTTTTTTATTTTTGATTTTATGCGATACTTCAAACAGTTTTGCTCTTTATTTTTTGATTTTATTCGATACGTCCCGCAGAATAGATGGTGATTACGTGCTACTATAACAGTTATTATGCATTAGTGCACTTAGAGAAGATAAATAAAGGTAATAAAGTCTAGTTATATTTGCGGGTATTACTGTACCAATTATCCAAATTAATAACGATAAATAAATAAATAGAAGTATGCAGTTTTGATATAGCGTGAAAGAATTATGAATTTCAGTGCTATTTTTCGGGAGTGTTAGTAATCAAATGTTATTCGTAAACGTGATTGGATCCACAAAACAAGATTTAGATATACATAGATGAATTCCTGAGAAGCCCTGAAACCTTTTTAGACGAATGGTGGTGTAGAAGAATTTTAAAGGCGGTCAGAAATCCGAAGACGTAAACATAAACCAGCTGGAATGGTGGGATTAGCAAGGACGATGTACATTGGAGCTACGAGTGCAGTAACCTTCAGGTAACTTATGCATTGTTGTTTGATCTTTGATGTTTTGGTGTGTGTTGAATATCTTTATAATTTGTTTGATAAAGATTGACAGTAGTAAATTTGTATAAACAACAAATTTTGAATTTTAAGGGAAAATTTTCTTGTATAAGTAGAAAGGAGTATTTATCAAGTTTATGTTTTTGATTATGATGAAAATTTGGGTCTGTCTTTGAGCTCAATTAGACTAACCTGTTAAATTAACGTAAAGGGGTGGGAGATGCTCCCTTTTATTCAGACTCAGGTCTGCAAATATTGTTAACTTAATTAGTATGCATCCTACAAGGACTCTAATTCTGGATGCAAATTAAAATGATGACAAATTTGAACTTGAAATTTTATGATGCTGAAATTTATTCTGAAATTTAATTTTGAAATTTTAATGTATTATGAATATTGATGTAAATAGAGTTAACGTTGATGTTTGTGGTAGGAATGTGTTTGTTTTTTATGAATGAGGATGAAAGTTTTAACTAGGTGAGCAGCCGAGGCGGAAGGAAAGAGTCAAGAGGCGATTATCAGAAGAGATTCAACGGACAAGAGAATCACAGCAATTCTTGGCACAGAACGTGGGCAATTCAAAAACGGGAAGAGAATCACAGCAATATATATTATTTGATATTGAATTATATCATGTCCTGCATATTTATTTTTATAAAACTGATTACGGTTACTGAAGACTGAAGTATATAAATTAAAAACTGGACTGTATGCTGAGGTTTCGTAAAATTTATTCACATTATCATAGCTATAAAAAAAGATCAACTAAGTATAAATGAAAATTTCTTAAAAATCCGTACCTCAATTCTTAAATAGTTAAAAGTAAATGACTAGGCCTAAACGTTAGAATCTAATTAAAAGATGTGTTAAAAATACCTTTTTGTTAATGGCGGTTATGTTTATGTTGCAGCAGCTACAGAAAATACTAGTACATTTAACTGCTTTTTGGAGAATTAAACCGTTTTAGACCTGCCGTGTTTTCTTAACTGCTTTGTTTTAAAGCAGGCTACTTCTAGTAACTAGGTTATTTCTCATATGCTATAGATGTGTGTAGATTAACAACGACTTGAAGTAAAAATACAGAAGTGGTGATTTTTCGAGTGTAGACGTATGCGTTTTGAAATTTTTCATTAACTAAAAAGCCAGATGATGTATTGTACTAGAAATGAGCTCTGAAAATTTTACTCTACACCTATTGACTTAATCACCTGGTGCTTGTTGTTTCGACACGTTTGTAGAGCTCTGATTTGTCAAATTTCGTCAGTGAACATTGTCTAGCCATTGTGCGGCTACATCCATTCATTTAATCAATAGTGCCCCCGTAAATCATTCTGTGTTATTAACTTGGTAACACATTTATTTTATAATGTCTCATAGTTGATAGTGACGAGTTATATCGTCGAAACATATATTAAAATAAAAATTGTGTTCATATGGGGGTTTCTGGTTAATTCATATGTTTGTCTAAATCTTTTTAAGATATTGATAATCCTTTGTGTGGTTAATGATATTATTGATGTAAAAAGGCGATTGTTCAGTTGCAGACATCCGGTTTCTAGTATGAAATTTAAGCTTTCTAAAAGTTCATTCGAACTGATTCCTAACAAAATCTAAATGGATTACTACTTTTTCAGGGGATAATACATCATATCGTCCTGTATATAAACTATGAAGCTTTCCACAAAGCTTAAACTTGCGCCTACTACTAAGACAAGAATATATTATGTGACATCATTGAAAACCATTTCCTTATCACCCGTAGTTAGTGTGGACGTGCTTTTGATCTTCCTAATTAAATACATTCCTCCTTACCCAAAGGCTACTTAGATCCGCCTATCTGCTCTGTTTCATCGTTATAATTGATAGTATTAGAATTCTCGCCATTTAAGGTCTCTACCAAGAGTGTTCAATTCCTAATGCAGAACAAATTCTTTGCTTGCGCAATTTTGTAGAATTTTCACTATAGTCTTCGATATATTGGTTGAATGCTTCATTATTAAAACTAGTCGTTGCAGAAGATTTTCATTCAAGAAGTTTGTATATAATAAAATTTAACGACTCAATGAAATCTTTTGTTTGAAGAATTTTTACTGATTTTTTCATTTTGTATTTATAAGATTTTATGGTTTTATGTTAAAAATACAGTGATTTATCCCAAATATAATTATAGAGATATATTTCGTGTATTGAACTGACAACTATATTTTTATATCTGTCAAAATAAAAGAATCAACTAACATGTTAACATTAACTACTAGATTACAAATACATTGATAAACAATTATATTTCAACACTTCTCAATGAAATTGTAATCCACAAGCTCCCCTTAAGTGTTGGTTGGTAACGGCTTTGTCAATAAGTCGACAACCAACACTTCTGTTGTGCAGTACTCACATTGAATGATATTTTGTTGTACAAGGTGCTTGGCATAATACTTCATGTCAACGTGCTATGAACACTTAAATGATTTTTCATTATTAACAAGTTTTATGCAACTTTGATTATCTTCCAACATACGAACAGGTATGTATATAGTTAGGGGTGGGCGATACGGGATTTTGCGTATCGAATATCGATACATATTCTATATCGATATGTATCGATATATCGAATATCGATATATATCGATACGTATCGATACGTATCGATACGTATCGATGCGTATCGATACGTATCGATTCGTATCGATGCGTATCGATACGTATCAATGCGTATCGGTGCGTATCGATACGTATCGATTCGTATCGATGCATATCGATACGTATAGATACGTAGCGGTACGTATGGATATATATATATATATATATATATATATATATATAGCGATTCGTATCGGAACGTTTGGATGTGTAGATTAAGTATACATATCGAGACGTAGCGATACCTATCGGTACGAATCGATACGCATCTATAAATTTGTCTACTCTTTCTTTGGGAATAAAATCACAAGATTGTTTTAAAATAATGTATTTACTGACAATTCGATCTTTCACTTAAGATTGTTTGTTATCAAAATAATTAAAGTTTCAAGTTTAATATTTGTGACACAAGTATATGTATATAAGGGTGGGCGAAACGAGATTTTGCGTATCGAATATCGATACATATTCTATATCGAATATCGATACGTATCGATACGTATCGATACATATCGATACGTATCGATACATATCGAGTATCGATATATCGATATTTATTTTTTGCTGTATCGGGGGGGTCGATACGGGGGTCGTATCGATACGTATCGATATATCGATACGACGACCCAGCCCTATATATAGTTTGATTTAAGTCACCGAAGAGCCGAATCAGCCACATTTCCTTATTACACGCTTCAGCTAAACTTATGTATTCTGCTTGAGCCGAAGGCAGCGCAACGAATTGTTGTTTTATGCAGTTCCAATTTCTAGGTGATCCAAAAACAAAAATAACGTAATATGAGGTTGATTTTCGTTCGCTTCGATTTTCGTCCCAACTGACTTGTACGTACCCATATAAAGCTTCGACACCTTTATTTTCCAGTTCAAGTTTTAAGTCTTTAGTACCCTTTTAAATATTTTAGAATTCGTTTAATCTCATTCCAATCTGTTTTGGTCGGCTTTTCTACTTTTTGTGATAAAAATGATACACTTGCTATTATATCCAATCGTGTGTTTATTACAATGTATAATAAACAACCAATCAGTCTTCTGTAATAAATATTACATTGAAGAATTTCACCTGTATCAGTCAGTTGATTTGTAGTATTCAGGATATGGAGAACATTTCGAATCTTTTAATCCGAAATTATCAACTACTTTGCTGATATAATTCCCTTAATGTAACAAATAATGTTTATTCATAGTTTTTTCAATTTAGATTCCAAGGTAATGGCGTATGATACCTAGATCTTCAATTTCAAATTTACTTTGAATCTGGTTTATAACTTCGCTTATTACAGCTTGTTGTTTACTAGCTAAAAGCAAGTCGTCTACGCGCACAAGAAGAATAGATTTCATTATTTGCAATGTCTCTAACATATACACAAGTATCTGACTTGGCTTGTATAAATCCTATTCCAGTGAAACTTCATGAAGTGTCTGATTCCAACATCTTGCCGATTGTTAAGACCATAAATGCTTTTGTTTATTTTACAGATAAAGTGTTCATCTCCATCTTTGTTAAATCTTTCTGGCTGTTTTATAGAGATTGTTTCGGAAACCGTGCCCTTCAGAAAAGCTGTTTTTGCATCGTAGTGTTTAACTATTAACTCCTCTTTAGCAACGTTAATTAAAAGAATTTTGGATGTTTGTTGCTTTCCAATCGGCGCAAATACTTCGATAAAATCTTCACCATAGATTTTAGTGTAACCTTCTGCTACTAGTTTTGCTTTGTAGTGTTTTATCTGTCCGTCAGTGCTGTACTTAATTTTGTAAACCCATTTATTACCCATACCCATAACTGTTTTACCTTCCGGCAAATCTGTTAGGATCCATGTTCTGTTTTCTCAGAGCGATTCAAATTCTCTTATTGCTGCTATCCATAATTTACTCTACGTGCTCCGAATTGCTTCATTGTAATTTTTAAGTTCAGCATTTAGTGTATCCGTCGATTGATCACCATATCTTTTAGGCGGCACACCTAAATTTCTGCAATTGGTGCCACGAACGCTGATGTGAATTTGTTCGGCATTGGACACTGAGCTATTTTCTTCCACAGTGTCGCCTACCGATAAGCTCCTCCTCCACTGAATTATTTCCAAGAGCTGCACATTTATGGATATTATCATCAGAAATTTTAACATAATTTCTATGATTCTCGGCAACTGAATTTTCACTCTGGTTTTGAACTTTGCTTGCTACATTTGCTTCTGCCATAAAACTTATTCCTTGTGAACCATTTTCTCCAACATCATCACATTCAACATCTTTTTAGACTTTGATTTATTTGGTAAAACTGGTTTGTTAGTGACTGTCCATAAATTGTACGACACACGACATATGATCACTTTCTTTGTAGAAATATTATAACAATGGCATGCTTTTGATTTCAATTTTTATCCAACAAAAATATATTCTAATTCTTTTTCATGTAGTTTACGTCGTTTTTAATTAGTTACGTGAACAAAATATTTTTTACCAACTCGTCCAAAACTGGGAACTTAGATTTTGTACCATACCATAACTCGAATGGTGTCCTCCCAAAGGTTCAACAAGTTCAAAAAGTTACTTTACTCACGAGTTTCATATAAAATTCTTTCTACGTACGTAGATTTAAATAAATTCGATTAATCAATATTCATTTGTATTTATTTAGTAACAGTAATATTAAATGTACAATTTTGCCAATATTAATTTGTAGTGGAGATGAAGTTAAAGTGCTATTAGTATTTATATTGTCAACATCTAATTAGTCTATATAAATAATATCGTCTTTAGTTGACTTAGTACTTATAGAGTCGTTAGTAGGCATGTGAATCTTTCTATGATTTGTATTCGAACTTGTTCCTGCTAAATTGTTTGTGACGAAATCCAATTTATTTCGCATCGCGTTGTTTACGTAACCCTCTGCAACTGTACTGGATTTCAATGCTTCTTTAGTTGTATGAAATTACCACTAGAATCCGCAAAAAAGAGACGTGTTTAAGCGTCAAGAAAGGTGCTTTGAATTATAGCCTGAAGATGCTCGAATTACACTACTAGCTCAGTTTAAATGAAACAACGAGAGTCCAACATCAAAACTGTAATGACATCAAATATTCATTTTCAAATAACCCTTCGAATAATAATTGCTATATCTACATACATCTTTCTTTAACACACATTATTAAAGAAATATATATATATATATATATATATATATATATTACCTACATACAAATATTAAAATCTCCAAATAAGGTCCAATACCGACAGCATAATTTGAAAAAAGTTTTTTTATAATTACTAGATCCTAAGAGTCCTTAAAATCTCTCTTTATAATTAGTATTTTACGAATCTTCCTTATGCAAATCCTGCTATGTACAATTCTTTTTATAAATGAACATGGATAATCGTAGTAATCTTTTTTACCTTGTGGGCAAACGTAGCTGATCAGATACGTTATAGTGGTTAAATTTAAAAGAAATTCGACGTCATAAAAAATTTAATTATCCACTTACAGAAAAAATAATCTCCATACCAAATTCTTATGTAATCTAAGCCAATTAAGTACATAAGACAAGCATAAATGTTTTTAAAAAGTTTAAAACAAAGATTCACCATTAACTTGTTGATTGTCATTTTCTCTTGTTGTCGTAGCTTGTATCCATTAAAGTCCATACATTCTTTTCCAAATTCATATCAGTGTCGTTCAGTTACTAATTAAAATTTATCTTGCTGGAATTTACTGTCATTCATCAAAACCCAGTTTCACTACTTACTTCATATAATCATAAGATAAAATCAACTTTAAACATAGCTTGCTATACGCTTAAAGCAGGTCTTTAATACTAGTCATTCACTCGACTCATTAACTATGTAATATTCTTACATTATTATTTATTGACGGATATTTTTAAACGTGTAGTAATATATGAACGTGAACTAAATGCAATTATTTAACAATTGACAACTAACCACGTTCTGATTCTCAATTGGTTTATATAGTATGAATTCCCCACACCATTCAAATCTAAAACAATCCGCCCGGTTCTACTTATACGTCTGACGCAACTTTTTCGAAGATTGAGGCTCTGCGGCTTATCTAAATTGCTGTATCTTTCGATTTATTACGTCGTTAAATGTTTTAATACAATTCCCAATTGGAATCTTTATCTAATGAAAGTTAAAAATGTTCATCTGTTACGTTGATTAATTGCTGTCACTAGGCGTTTTACAATCGTTGTTTTTTGATGCATAGGTTGTTGAATGCCTTATCTCGCATTATGGTCCCCCTAATTGGAATGCCCATTTATGTTATTTTGCCATCTTTTAAGATAATTATTTGTCACCTGCACCTTATCTAATTTGATTTATGGGTTTTGGTACTGGATGAATGAATTTTGAAATTTCCTATTTGTATAACGAATAAACTGCACCTTTCTCCAAAAACGCAATACAGGTTTCAGTCTAAAATATATACGATTAGCATGTGTTTTGTGTTATTTCTCAATGAAATGGAATGGATCTTGTTATAAAATGAACTGAACGCGTTTTAAACAGTATCAAATACTTATAAATTAGGAGCTTTTCACAGATTTTTACTTACGTAATATTTATAATTTTGGACGAAATCATTTTTTTTCATGGTATATTTGCATTTTCAGGTTAGGGTTAAAGTAGTTGTTTTGTTTTAAAGCACTCCCATGTAAATATTAGGGTGTTCAATTATTTATATGTAGAAAATTAAACATATCGATTCGGAAAACTGAATTTATATATATATATATATATATATATATATATATATACACACACATATATATATATATATATATATATATACATACATGGTTACGCCCTGTTAATAAAAGCGTGCCTTTATTCATTGATGTACAATGCAAAAACGCAAATTGTGCCTGTATAAATAATCACCCTGTATGATATAAGCATATTGTAAATAAATAGCAAGTAACGTAAGTTGGATATGTAAATTGTAAGATACCGTAAAACGCATTTCGATGCGTATGCAAATCTATACATGTTTGATAAAATTTACTGTAAATAGCATAAAACGAGCAATACGCATTTTTCATAAATATAAATAATTTTGTATAATTACTATAAAAGGCAATCAAAGTAAATTAATTAACTCGTGAATTGTAGCAATTTATTCTAAATAAAGAACGTTTTAGAATATGGGTCATTGATATTTAAAACTACTTATAAACCCATTAAATAAACATTTTCAAGAAACAGCTTGAACATTGAGAAAAACTGGAAAATTCCTGGAATAATCGATTATTTTTTGCATTAGTATACGACGCTGCAATAATAGAATATGTGAGACAAGGACAAAGAATGTGTCACGGATACCTAGAACAGATAAGAAAGTAAATAAATTGTTGAAATTTTATACGCTAATTGGGCATTCCGGAAACATTGAGATTATACTGGTGAAATTCTGGAAATGAGACAATTTGTATATAAAGATACGATAATCATTTCGAGGGGAATTCGTTCATTAAATTTGATCCGATGCAGTCGACGCTTAAAGTAGATCAAAAAATGATATTTTAAAACGCTAGTTGTTGCGTTATTTAGAAGTATGCAGTAAAACATAGTTGTGCGGTCGCAGTGAATATTGAAGTGATGTTTTTAAACCCAAATTACATACAAAAATTGAATTATTAATTACGAAGAAAAGGCAAACATTCTTCAATATATAGCTATTTTTAAAGATGTATTAAATAATTGAAAAGAAGATTTAACCCAAAAATGTACTTTGATAATTGCTGTTGGAAATCAGGATTTTTAATTTGGAAAAATTTGTTAGCCGATTTGGAGATCAATTTAAAATAAGAAGATTTTTAATTACGAGAAGCGTTTTGTGGATTCTGTAAGTATCACCGATAGATTTATTTTTTACTGATATTAGAGTATTTGGATCTAGTTTAAGATAATCCAAATATTTTTTTTGTGGGAGGAATTTTTTTTACCAGGAGTTTGTATTCAGAGTTTGATGTACTCTGACCTTTAATAGATTATATGTCAAGGATTTTTCTGGCCAAAACAAATCTTACCAGCGTTGAAATGATTTATAACCAGGTGAAAGATTCTCAAAGGAATCAGTTTAATTCTGTAAATGTAAAATAAGGTAAGCAACAATATTTTTGTTTGTAACAAAGACTTCTAGAAATTATTTTATGTCTGAAAGAAACGATGTTGTAAATGCTTTTGTATGAAAGAAGATATTTCATTTTGTATAAATACTTTGTGATGCTGCTGCGTTTTATTTCATTGTGAAAGCTGGGCATTGTCACAGCACTCTTTTAGTGGCGCCCAACGTGAACATTGTCCCAGCAACATACATATATGGGTTACTTCGTAAATCCGTTGCGTTTATTTATATAATTAAGATGAACATAATGATAATTATTTATAAATAACATAACTCCGTCCATTGTTTACGCTGGTCTGTCAACGCTAGGGTAAGAAATCTGCTAGGTCGAAGTTAAAAAAGCTGCCACGCCGAATTTGAAAACCATTTTCGTATTAAAGAGAGTTGCCTTGCAAATTGTTGAACAGATTGCAGAAAATGTGCAATGCGAAATTTCAGAAAAATAAATATTTGACAGGAGATACCTACACATAAGCCCCTGGAAGACTTCCTTTGTTAGGATACTGATTTTCTGGTATGCTTTATTGTGTAAAAGTCTAGAGTCATGCAATTTTTTTTTTGGTAATTTTTTTTATTGCGCTCGTAAGAGGTCCGAATGATTATGAATACATTCCAGCAATGATTGTGTCATTTTTTGAAATCAATTTGTGGTACATCCACTATGTTCCACCAGATGCATAACATTATCCACCGTGTATAAATATTGAGTTTTGTACGTGAAGTTGCTTTTTGCCAGGGCCCAGTCATTCCTTTCTTTTCTTGATAAGGTTGACATAAAGGATCCATTTGTTATGGCCAGTGATTATTTTGTTTCCGATTGATTGATGTTGTTCATCAACAAGCAAAGATGCATATAATATCACCCGCAGGTTTTTGTTGCTCTTACTTATACAGGTGTAACACTTACCTATGCAATGCCTATATTGCAGGAAGATAGAACGGGCACAGACATATGCTACTTCTGGGGTAGATTGATGTGAATCATTATGGACTGTAGCATTTAAACGGCGTTTATGAATGTTTGAATGCACTCCTTATAACTGTATCATCTTTTTTGTCAAAATTACCGTCCTTGAAACGAGAAAATCATTTTCATGCCATGTTTTCTGTGAGGGTGTTTGATCAGTACACGATATAAATATTTCAAGCGATCTCAAACGCCTTCGCACCTTTATTAAACTCAAACAGAAGAATATGTGAGACCTATTCGTTTTGCTTCATTTGACACTCCATTTTCTAGTGTTTACAAACGCAGTCGTATCTTAAATATGTATAATACAATTTATAACCTTAAGCACAATACTAGAAAGTCAAATACAAAATGACGTGTCATACAAATTCCTACTAAACGTAATGTTGCTAGATCAAACAATAATGCTACCTTAAATCATAACTTTGTAGGCTCAGGAATGAATACCGGGGGAAATTGTAGATTCGTAGAAAACTTAAATTCAACCGTTCTAGTGTTTGTTGTTTTGTAAATACAAGCTAATGACTACTGCTTCCTTTATTTATAATGCAATGTAAATACAATTCTTTGCAGTTTAGAGTAGCCGGAAGAAATTACAAGTTGATTAGTATCGTCGAAAATAGAAGCAAAGAAGTAAAACAAGATAATTGAGGAAAAGACAACATGAAGCGTTTTACGTCTGAAAGCTGCAAGAGATCACATGATAAGGAAATTTAATCAAGCATCGAGCACGAAGCTTTAGAGCTTTCGTTGAAAATATTTATTATAGGTATGCTTTAAAGGCTCTAACTTTTTAGGTTATGTACGTGTTCAGTTAATTGTAATTTATCAGGTTTCATTAGCGGTTTGTGATGCTAGTTATATCAACACAGTTAATGACCGCTGCGCTGTTATGGTTTATTTTGTTTCTAGGGCAGCCAACTCAGACGAGTCACTCGTTTTTCATGGTGATGGAAAATATTAATTCAAATACTTTTTTATTGCCTTTTGGTGTTTATGTTTTCGGAATGACCATAAATGATCATAACATGTTCTTAATGTACAAATAGACTGTCGTATTGGAATAAAACAGAGGGTTTTTATGGCTCGAGTTTTGAATAACGTGGTGTTGCATTAGATAATGCTTTGAATGAATTTGGGTGTTGCAATTTTGTACAGGATTGTAAATTTTATAATTGCTAAAATTTTGTTAAAGTTATAGATGACCTAACTAATTGGATTTACCTATCATCATTATTAGGTCTTCAGTCCTGGAACTGGTTAGACGCGTACCCTTTTCCTATTGTGAAAACCTACACATTTCCCTGAAATTTCCAGTCTGCATCTTTCACTATCTGTGTGCAATAGTCTGGATCTAGGTCTACCGCTACCTTTTTTTCCTATTCTGCTTGTAATATATCCCGCACGGATTTACCTATATCTATGTAAATATTGGTATATTAGTTTTAATTTGCTACATCCATTTTATGAATGTATTACATACATACTGCTACTGTAAAATGCACAGGTCAGGTAGAAACCGAAAGGAAGGTATAGTAAGGACCCGCACGAATCAGGGTAACGTATAAAAAAATAAAAGAAACAGAGTTACTGTGCTGTCTACAAAAGCGAAGAGTGATGTTATTCACATAGACAAAGAAAGGACATCGCCATCGAATGTTTATTGACAATGAACACAAAAAATTTCTATTTTAAAAAAAGAATTACATTCTACGGACAATTTTAATATTTGATGTACGAAGTGCATATTTCGTATTGTAACAATGCAAAATGGATCGGTATTGAAAAAAAAGGGTAATGCTTATGATTTGTTTTAAACAAACATATTCAGTTGAACACAGTATATTTAGAGCATTTTCTAATAGCCATTTAAAGTAACAAGAAAGACTAGTAAAGCTAGTTTCGAAGCGGGTTTTTGCATACTTGCTCCGCCCGTTGGAGTAATGTGATGAGTTTGTGCTGCATAGGTTACGCATCAACGACAAACGCTGATAAGCATAAATCTCTTAATATATAAAAACAATGTAATATACCTCCAGTGCCGAGATACTTATCTTGCACCTAAATCAGTTGAGATGATCAAGCAAGACATCTTGATGTCACTCACTAAGAATCGTCACCACGGTGGCCAGTATCGTTAATGCTGCAACCATACCTGAACAAGCGGCCCTGCGCAAAAGAGGATATAAGCTTATTCAAGGAAGCGTGCATTGCTCTCAAATTAACAGCATCAGAAACGCAAACAATACATCGTAGGACGCAATGCAGAATAGAAGCGAACCCAGTTTAGGAAACAATATGATAATAGATTAAAATATTAGGATACCATATATTAAAGAACACTTTTAGAATATTTGTATTGCATATATAGGTGAAGAAACTGGCAAATTCGAATTCAATCGCTTCGCTATTCACACATGCAGAAAATTTATTCTATACAAATTTGTGGTACTACTTTTAATAAAGCGAGTATATCCTTTCAGAAAGCAAAGATTGTTAATAACCGAATACATTTGCGCTGTTATATCAAGCAATAGAAATAGATTGAGGTACTTTGACTTGAACCAAATATACTAATAACGTTCTCAGTTTGTTGAATAGGCACTTATTTCAATTGTATTAGAATAAGTTTTATGGAAACAAATCGAGTTATTAAATTATAATACCTGATCAGGGGCACCTTCTATAACAGGTAGTTATACAAAATATCGAAATGTGTAGGAATATTTGAAATAGTCGTAAATCGAACGAAAATATTTAGAAGGGTAAAATTGAATGTAACATTATATACCTAAATACGTATATGTACATTCATACACACGCAAACGCACACACGTATGCGCACGCACGCACACGCGCGAACGCATACGCGCACGTTCGCACACGCGCATACACAAAGTTTCTGAGAATTCCTTGTTTTATTACTTCATTAGCGTGATTTATTTCCTAGTGACGTGCGCTGTCCGTCCTTGTTTAACACCTAAGGTTATTGTGGCGTTGCATACTATTCAGTAGCATTGCGAAAGATAATAAAATTAATTCTTATCGATTTTATAAATATTTAACGTTCCTGCGGATTTTTTGAATAGCCGTTTATTTATTAATTAGGTATTTATGTAATTCTAAGTACAGATGACGCACTCCTTTTCAATCTCGAATATTCGAGAGAATTCTTTATTTAAAATTGAATTTATAATATACAGAGTCAATTTGGCTAATTTATTTAAAGCTTTAATTGCTATATTAACGGGTTTTGCACATGCAGAAAGACCCACACCTTCATAATTGTATTAAAAGATTGGTCAACGACAAACAAAACGTGTTTTAATGCATATTTATAAAGATTAAAGCGCTAGTTTTTAACAAGGTTGATATGGCTTTACGCTAAATAAATAGAATGTTTTATGCAACGGGAAATGTATTTCTATGATAATTAATAAGTGAACATAAATGACTTTGTATTTACTCTTGAAATTGATTAATTTTCATAAGCCAGTTTTTCCGTTCGGCTTTGTACAATTATAGTTAATATTTTTGACACGCGTGCTGTCAAACTTATTGTTCCAAAATCTTTACATCTACCTAAGTCTCTCCTTTTTGGTATAGTGACTATGTTGTTACATTTGAAATCTTTGGGTATCTCGCTTGTTTCATATATGTAGCTTACAAGTTGCAAGAGATGTTCTGTTACTGCTTGTCTAGCGGTTTTTAGAGTTTCTGCCTGCACCTTATCTGTACCCGGTGCCTTACCATTTTTCAAGCCCTTTAATGTTAATTCAAACTCCTCTAAGTATAGAATATCTCAAGTCACTCTTTTCAATGTCTGATTCCTGTTCTAGTGCTGTTAGTTCCTTACCTGCATATAAATTCCCTATATATTCTTGCCATCTATCCACTTTTTCTGCATTTTCTATAATAACGTTTCCTCCGCGTCGCTTATATTTTTGCTGTACGGTTTTATATCCCTAAAATTCGTTCTAATTAGTTTGTATGCTTCGTCTGTCTTTCTTATTTCCATCTTTGCATTTGTGAATAATTTCCCATTTAATGCGTTGTATCTCTGTTTTCCTGTTTCATCTGATTTATTTTTGTTATTTATCTATTAGATTCAAGGTATCATTTGTTATCTATGGTTTCTTAATTTTTTTTTGTGTATATCCCAGGGTATCTCTGACCGCCATGTCTAAACTGGATTTAATGTTATTTCATTCTGTTTCTACTTCCTTAATATAGGAATTTTTCCCCTTATCGTTTAGCTATTTATTTAATTTTTTTCAAATCTTTCGTAGATATCTTAAGCTTTTAATTTCTCAAAGTCAATGTGCCTTTTTCCGTTCCTTTTTCCAATTTTTTAAATTTGAGAGCGGCGTTCATAATTACGATGTTGTGGTCAGTGTCTTTATGTGCTTCTGGGTAGCTTCTATAGTCTTTTACTGAATTCCTAAACCGTTATTTAACAAGAATGTAATCTATTTGATATCTTCCTATATCTTCTGGCATCTCCCACGTATATCGTCTTCTAGCATGATGTTAAAATAATGTGTTTGTGATGATTAAATTGTTCTTGTCGCAAAATTTTACTAACCTATTTCCTCTGTCATTTCTCGTGCCTAAACCAAATAAACTTACTACCGCTCCTTCCCCACCCTTACCTACCACTGCATTAAAACCTCCGTAATTTTTAAATTTTCATGTCTTTTACGTATCTTAGTGTGCCTTCGATATCTTTGTAGATCGCCTCTACCTCTACCTTACTGTAGGTAGATGTATTAGTACTGTATTTATCGATTTAGATTCTAATCTAATCATGAGTACTCTTTCGTTCTTTAGTAAGTAGTTTTCTACACGTTGTCGTATCTTTTTTCGCTTAACTATCCCCACACCCGAATTTCCTTCCTCTGATCCAGTATGAATTACTCTAAAGTCTGTATTCCAAAAATTCCCCACCTCTGGCCAGCGAACTTCTCTGAATTCTACTATGTCTAGTGCTAACCTATCCATTTCAATTTTCCAGTTCCTTAACTTACCTATTTGCTTCATACTTGTAAAATTCCACGCTTCAATTTTCAAAATATTCCCTGCTCTGCTTTTAAACTTTCCGATCACATCCTTCGAAGTAGTCCCCTCCCGGAAATCCGAATGGGGGACTATTTTAGCTCCGGAATCATTTACCCTTTCACATCGCAATAGTGTTCCTTAGAATGTCATACCGACTCCTATGGTCTCTGCCACTCTATGTACCGAAAAAGCTGCTGCCCTTTTTCGGGGACTTGTCTTAGTCTGGTTCCTCACTGAATGCCCTACTACTTTGGTTGGACCTGTACTTTGGCTCTATAGGTCACTGGAACATGGAAGCCATTCCACACATTCTAGTAATCTAGAACTTATTCAAGGTGCAAGTCCATTCGGAACGGGAGAATCTTATAAAAACTAAAATTCCAATATGCATTACAATAACAAGCAAATTTCTGATTCTTTTAATAATTATTTAAATATCTTCATAAATTCTTCTATAATACACGAAACAGAAAGTTTTACTACTTTAACAGGTATTTTCTTTGCTGTGGTGAAATAACTCCTGATTTGCCAACCCTCCAATAATTAAAACTCCAAATAATACAAGTATTAATGCTCCATAAATAGGGATGGCATCCTCATATAATTTAATAATAAAATTAGCGTTACGATGAGATTGTTTAACTTTAATAAAATTTGGCTAGCCTTTCACTAGCAATAAGAAATCGAGAAAAGAAAGAAACCCTTAAAATAACCCCTTAACACCTTTACTATTTTAACAAATGTAGCTACTTACAATTTTTTAAAATTGGCAAAAATTAAATAATTGAAGACGCTTTATAATAATCGTAGATACGTTATAATCTTTTCACTGAGTTTTATAAATTACTACATTACTTTTAATAACGTCGTTTGTCTTCCGAATATCAAGGTTCTTCTCTTAAAACACGTCCTATTTATAACTTAACCCCAAATTAAAATAACTTAACATCAATGGTTTCAAATCGAGCTAGTAATTGAAAGAAGGACTGTTAAGGTTTTACCGCTACATTTTTCCTTTTTATGGAGCACTAGCGAGAATCATTTGAAACGCTAATGGAGCACTAACGAATGTGACTTATTTTAATATTTTGTCTTTATTATTTATCGTGAATGTGCATTAGTTCGTTTATCAAATAATTTCCGGTCTTGGTTTGTTTATGGTCCTTTCGTTATTTAATAGAAGCTTTTTAATCCTGTTTCATCCACCGGTAGTAATTTTTATTAACAATAGAATTTGTACGATTTAGTTTTCGAAAATTTTTGTTCGTTCGAAGGGTGTATACTTGTTTAATTAATTAGCTGATGGGTACCGATATTTGGATTTTTAGATACAATTACTAATACACTGACTTTATTATTCTGTCGTTTCTTAGATCCACGTGTCTCTTAAGAGAGTATTGTAGTAATTCCTTATCATACCATTATCTCAAGTTGAATTTTTTACGGATATTCTTAAAGCCAAATATCCTTTTTACGTACGTGTCCTGTTCGTGGAATAATATTATACTACAATTTCAATTTTTTCTTGTGCTGAGTATCTGAATTTTCATAAAAAAGAGACAGCTGTAATGTTAATTTAAAGCTAGATTGAAAATTCAAAAACATTTTAATCAATTTTGTTTCAATAAATCGAAGGTGTATCGGTGATTTTTATTAGTGCATAAAATTTAATTTTGATTATTTTTCAGTTATACAAAAATCTAAATTTGTGAGAAAAAACGTTATGAAATTCACTTTTCTTCTTCAAAGAACTTTTTACGTTCTTGCTAGAAGGTAACTAGGGGAGCAAATATTTACATATTAAAAAATTACTGTTTAAAATTGCTATGATGCGTGAACTAATTCACTCAACTCTGGATATAAGTACATACATGAAAATTTATACAGTATGATGTATAAACAGGGAATAATTTAGTCCATTAATCTGAATTCTTAATTTTGTTACAGCTATATGTGGAAAATTATTGTAGAAAGTAATATCATGTATTTTATTAGGGAGTGAGGTTTTTAATTACGGCAAAGTATGTGTTATTTACTTCAATACTAAAACACATACAGGAAAATCTCACTTGATTCGATTGCAAATTTGTGTAATAATGGATCTTGAAACAAGGTTCTGTTGTGAAAAATAAATTCATATTTAAAATATTTAGATTTTAAATTTTTATCATTAAGATTCATATATATATATATATTTGATACTTTGTACTGAACTGCATATATATAGTTGTAACTATATAGTTTCAACGGTTTTTAAATTTCTTCAATAACTTAACGTTGCTTGACGAATTTTATTTGCCATGAAGTAATAAAGCTTGCTGTAAACCTTAACTGCAGTTCTTAAGTACAGGTTTTATGCTTCTGCGCTCGATATTAAAATACTTAAATTGTATAAACATTGGTTTATAGGATGTTAACTGCGTACCGTAAGGAACGAATTGCTGAGCGAGTTGAAGTCGTTAGATGGGCAGACGACGTCTTTTGTTGAATAATATTTTAAATACTTATCAGCAACTGAGTGCGTAGTGATATGTTACAAACACTTTTTCTTCACTTTCTGAATAGGAACCGACCAGGAGATAAGTAGTAACAAAGGCAGATCAACATCAGTTCGATAGAACTAGACGCAAGAGCGGACTACTACCATAGCACGGAGGATGACCGACCTGAGTCAGATTAGCGGATTTTTTCAGAAGCCGTCAACAATGCGACGTGACTTCCGAAAGAACAGCGTTACCTATTGCCAGACAAATGGTCGTGTGGTGTATATTAGTATCCCATTGTCTGAAAACAATTTTCTAATACACATAGTGTAACAAATTTTATTACGGTTGCATATTTTTGCATTCATTTATGCAGTAATTTTCTATATAAATTATTTGAAGGATTTTCCATAATACTTTTCTTGATAAAATAACATAAGGGCATTATATACTACAGCTGTTTTTATGTAAACACCTTTCTATTTGAAATAATTGACATATGTTTGTAATTCGTATGTTTTCAAACGATAATAGTGAATTGAATCTGATGTTCCAATGCTTCTTTTGTTCTCCTTTGAAGACGTGTTTGCGTAAGAATGTAAACAACAATTCAAAAATGACATGAAGGTGAATGTGGTGTGACGTTGATTTTTCTAGCCATGGGACGGACATTAGTTCATTTCCGATCTCCGATGCTGGCATTGTAATTTTTAGTCATCCGGTCTAGTGGACCTGACTAAGTCATAATTTCAATTCTTGGAGTTATTAGTCAGTTGAATGCGATGACTGTTTATGTTCATTGAAGTGTTTGGTTCATTAACGAGCAGCCAATTATTTGGATGTAAGCTGCCTTTGATTTAGTTCTTGATATTATGTTCGCTGGGCTAGTTTTAGTAATAGATAATAATTAGTTTCGCTCTCGCTTAATTGGAATAGACAAAAATGGTCGTTACAGCTATTGGCGATTGCAGATGGTTTAGGTAAATACTAGTACATGCATTCGTTTATGTTGGAGCACTTCTTCTGTAAAACGGGATGAGTTTATAGAAGTTATGGTTGTGGTCCACGTCGTTTTAACGGATTCGTTTATAAAGTGCATAAAATACCGAACTTTATTTCGTTGTTGTTCGTGCAATAAATAGGTTAAATTTCATATTTCAACCACCATCAAGAACATTTTGTGTTGGTTAAATGAATTCTACTTTACGTAAAGCACATATTTTGGAGACACTTATTGCTCCAATTTGTTTGAGGTACATATTGTGTTATATACTTGATGCTGAATAAGTTCATGTTTAAGCGTATAATGACTGCTATTCAAAACAACCTTGGTAAAAAATTTTTTGTAATGTTATAAATCTATGTAGAACCAGGTAGATAGGAAAAAGATAGAAGAGTTCAGGAAGATCTAGACCAAGCTGTATTAGTCAAATTATTAGAAATTTAGGTTGTGAAGGGTATGTAGAACTTTTTAGATTAGCACAGAATAGAAAAGAAGTTAGAGCTGCGTCAAACCGATCTTAAGTAAGGCCGAAAACAAAATGATGATAATAAATCAAGGTCATTCTTGCTCTTTTTCTTAAAATTATAAAAGTGACTTTCTGATTAAATTTAAAGTTTAAAGGCAGTGATACTGATTTGTAAAAATGGCGTAGATCTATTAAATGCGGTTTCCTCCCTTTGAGGTAGTTTGTTAGTTCTGAATGTTTTTTTGATTGCGTTAGTGATGTGCATAAGTAACAAATATAAAAGTATTTATTTACCATTTGGTTGTCAACATAAACTAATGTGAAAAAAAATTTTATTCTGTGAGAAGCTGAATTAAAATATTATCTTAGAGAAACGGAAGTGAAATGCTCATTATTTAAAGGAAGGGCATGCTAATGGTTCTGGTTTTCGCACTCATATAGTTTTTAGTGGTTATTCATTTTGATTTCCACTTATGTACACATAATATAATTTTGAAATATTTAAGATAATACAGAATTATTATTTTGACTTGTGTCTGTTTATTTTAAGGTGGCTCATGCCATATTATTCTTGATTTTGGAGGTGTTAAAGAAAATTTAATTGAGGTCTCAATTTATGCGGTTTTGTGTACAGGTACAGGTACAGTCCTGTAAAGCAGTTTCAGCGAGAGGTTCCATTGATCCAACGTAAGTTAAGCATGGTAAATTAACTTTGTGTATTATATCTCATCGACTTTATTGCGTTCCAGGGGTTTCCTCTTTTCCCTTGGGTTAATTTCCTCTACTCTGTTATTTAACTAGATGCGTTGGCGCCACTCCTTTTGTTTTTTAGACCCACGACTGTGTCATGCTCTTGCGGAGTTTAATCACTGGGCTGGCTGTCATGTCTCGGAGGTTTTCTTTTTTCTAGAGCGTGAATTCATATATATCTAAAAGAAATCTTCATAAAATTTTAAGAGTGAATTTTCTATCAGTTTCCTCTTGTTTATTATTTTATTTGGTTAAGTTTTATATTTACGTACTAGTACTTTGGCGGGACGGTGATTTTCTTACTATTCTGACAACACTTTGCTGAGCTTTGCTTACTTTTTGGGCATCCAAGATTTTTGTGTTCAGTAAAACTTTTTCACTACAATAGAATTAAGTAGTAATAATATGCAGACTTAGAACTACAGTATTTATTAAAAAATAATATTAATCGTTAGACTTAGAACAATTAAAAATATAATAGATTCGCATGTATTGGTGGTACCACAAGATGATGGTATTGTGGAAATCTTACACATAAACAAAAAAGAAACCTTAAAATAAACATAGCTAAAAGTTATATACACCTAGCCTGAAGTGTCACCAACCTTGTTCTTCATTTTGTCATTGTTAGCGCAAAAATAATATGATTTTTTGATGTTAGCCAACACAAATTATAAAAGTTCTCTTGTCTTCACTTCTTGGCAAGAGATGGCACTGACCTTTCCCAGCTTTCTAAGTAGCTTTTCCTCGTATATAAATGCTTTTTTACTGGTATTAAAATGTAAATGAATTTGCTCTTTTGTCTTTGGTGAATTTTTTTGGAAATATAATTTTTAGAGCTGTTTATTTTTTCCAAGCTCAGAAAAACAGATTCTCTTTATTTTGGGTTTATAATTATTATTAGCCCCTTGAAGGTTCACTATTTGGTGCCGCCTATATCTAGAAGATCAAAGTACCAATGCCGGATATTTCTATAAACATCATTTTCACAACAATATCAACAGTGTGCTTTGTGTAATAAGCTGTTTATCAAGTGTTGCATACGAACTTGGTAGAAGAACATTTTGCAGTGGTTAATAAATAGCTTAAAAATCTTATGTTGGAGCCAGTTTGTCATCTAATGCATTTACTTGAAAATTTAGATCTATTGTAATTTATTGCCAGGCATAAACGTTTACATTCAGTACTTGTTGGGGTGAAACGAGCATTGCGTTATAAATTTTGATTTGCCCTGAAGGGGTGTGGACCCTGTAACAACTTAAGGATGCTTTGGCAAACTACAGTGGTGTGGGAGTGAGCTGGCTATGGAAGAAATAATTATAATACAAACAAAATATAAAAATAATAAATAAATATCGCCGGAATACAAACAAACTACGTTACAATATTCACGTACTCTGAAATGTTTTTTCTCTTGTCACGATTGAGGGACGTCAAACCGCCTGTCTCAGCAATCCCTTTGATGTTATTCTTACACGGAAGACGGTTACTTCGCATAAGATTCTTTGCTTCGGTTTCCGAAATTTATCGCATTATACTTTACCTGCCTCTAAAATATGGTAAAAGCACTCATTCTCTTGTCATATTGAATAAAATTGGAAAAATAAAATGAATTGCAAATACAGTACCATAACTGGGGTAACTGGATATCCGACTTTTTATCATAGTTCATAAATAAATGCTAATAAAATTCAACCTATGCTTTACCTCTATTGACGCTAAATAATTTGGTTAAAAATACAAATATTCTTTCTCTTAAGAAAAAGATACACTCTTAACCTCACTTTGGCAAGGAACAAAATTTAAAAAATAATTAAATTAAATTCATCAATAATACTGATAATCCAAATTTTCCGTTTTCCATATTAAATTACGTAGCATTATAAACCCCAATGTCTAGAAATACTTTTAATAACAAATATAAAAAATAGTTAAATCCAACTTCTCCATGTATTCTTTCATTGTTTATTCAAAATAGTTTACATTCAATACGTACATATTTCGTAATATATTAAAGTGATAACATTATGCTTTGATTTGACCAATGCTCGTTCCGTTGCTGTCATCGTTCAGCAAAATAATCACTTTTATATTTGGTTAATGTCCTATGTCATAAGTACCAATCTTTTACATTTACAATCTACACGTATTTAATTAATAAGTATAAACAAAATCTATAATTATTCACTGATTAATTCATATGTTAAAAGATTAAGAATATCCAGAAAGCATCAGTATTTTTATTTTTCGTCGTTCAAACAACACCTGCCTTAATCCAACACGAATTTCAAACTAGTTGTAGGGTTAACTAAGAAGTTTCTTAACGCATATATCTTGGTAGTTATGAAATTAAAACCATGCTTTTGTGTATAAAATTTGCCATGCCATTGCGAGCGTAATTCACCCTTATGTCGCACGCCGGTATTTATCCTCTGCGGTGTACTCATATTCACTTCTTGAATGAAGCTCTGTTACTTTCACTTTTAACATATCTGTATGCCATCTCTAACAGCGCTTTCCTTTCCCCTTACTACTCACTTGTATTTCTACATTTCGGCCTGTCCAATTTTTCCTGTTCGCGAATAATTCATCCATTCTTTTCCGTCATGTCTAATTAATGTAATTTTTTTATTATAAAAATTCGTTCTTGCGATGTAATAGATTTTGATCTATGCTTACGAACAAAATTATTGTCACGTTACTTTGTATGTAATTTGTATTGCACTATTTTAATATTGTATTAATTTCATGTCCTTGGTGATCGTGTTGGGTGATATATGTCTATTGTAAATTATCTTTTCATGTGGAATGCATACGCCGTCTTGTCATATTCCGATATGTCTTCATTTGCAGTTTTAATTTAAGTCATTGTCCTGGATTGATTACTACGTCTACAATATATTTATAAGAAACAATGTTGCACTTTTTAGTTAAAGTTTATTAGCTGAATTACCTTTTTAGAAACAAAATTTGAAATATCATGCTTAATTAAGATTAATTATTTGCCAAATGTATTATACCAGGTGCGCTCATACTTAATTTGTCCATTTAAATTCACCAAATTTGCGTTCCCCATCTAATTTGTTGCGAGTTGCATACTATCTAAGACCATAAATCTATTTAGATTCCGCTTTTCTGGTTTCACAGTAATCCAGTAAATGCTTTCATTTTACAATAATCTATTAACTTTGCTTCCATCTTCCATTCAAAGTTTGATGTCATATATCTAAATACATATTTGTATGAAGAACATTTTAATTGAATCCAAATCTAATGTCAACATAACATTTTTCATAACTACTATATAATGAAATACCGTACATATGATTTTCGAATGCTACACCCGAAGGTACTATATTGGCCAGGAAGCGAGTTTTCTTTTATCTGAAAATTTTGAATTTTGCCGAACCCTTGCTGTTCCAAGCACGGTAGAGATTTTTACCGTGCGTGACAACACTCACACACGGGGCCTCCATTTTACCTCTCATCCGAACGAGGGCGTATTTTTGTGAAAAATGCTCGCCTAACATTTTTCAAGCGGACCGTGTCGGGATTTGAACCCAGGACCTTGGGCATAGTAGTCGCACGCATACCAACTACGCCACGGAGCTGCCTTGTAATTAAATACCGCACGTTGGATACTCCACATTATTCATGATTCTTTATCGTACTTTGTCATAGTTGCTCTATCATTTGCAGTAATCCAGAAATCAGAGTCGTATACTTACGGTCTTGCGTGAGCGTGTGTGCATACGTGTGCAGTAGCGTATTATTGATTTCCAGCGACTGAGCGTGACCGCATGTATACGTATGCAGACCTATACGTATACGAGCTGTGCGCATTTGCGTGTGTTGTCACATGCGATTTCTTTACGTTGTGTACATTGAAGCCTTGTGCGCAAGTGTGTACCAAAATGTAACTCTTAACGCACGCGACTGCAAATGAACTCTACGGATCTGCAAGCGTTCTAGCAAGGAGGAGTCTATTTAATCACATTGGTACGTACTTGTGTGGAAGCCGGTTCGTGATAGTGCGGATGTTTTTGGTTAGATGGATATGTGCATTTCACATAACACAGCATTACAGCTGTCGCTGACAGTCCCTTTAATGGGTCCTATTTCTTCCTGGCTGAGTATTGAACTGTGGGTCTTTTCCCTATTATGTGGAAACAACGTGTAGCAGATAACAGACAATTCTAATAAGCTAATAGTGGGAACCTGTTTTGGCCGAGCCTTGTCAGACACAAGCATCAGTGTGGCAGCCTACTATATAATTTAGAACTGCCGTCATTAGATTGGCTTATGAGTTCTATTTCTGCCCTGGTTGGTATTAGAGTGTAATGCTGTTTCTAATATGTTGAGGTCAGCTGTCTTTAAACACACGCGCACACACACACACATACACACACACACACACACACACACACACACACACACACCTGGCAAAGTAGTGGTGGTGGTAGCTTGTTCAGCTTTAGACACAAGCAAGCGCTTGTACGATAGAGTATAATTTCAGTTATTATTGTTAGATTGGTTGATGGATCCTATTTATGCCTTCGCCGTGTTCGAAATCAGCAGCATAACTGGCAACAAGTTGTTGCCCATATAATCGAGAACAGCATCATACTTCAACAGCCAGCCAGGTCAGAAACACGGCTCAACAACCAGTCTTACCTTCTGCACCTGTAAAATTCTACTGTGGTGCTGACGCACAAAACTTTTATCCTTAAAGACAAAGCCGAAACAGGCTACCATCGGAAGTTTGTTATCAGTTGTATGTTTGAAAACCACAGCTGACGAACAACACATGCCCGTATAACCAAAAACAGCGCATCACACGCCAATCTACAGCCAGAGCAGAAATGTGACTTCAAATTTAATATAATCTTTTGTCATTTTGTAATTTTGATTTTAAGAGATTAACATAAATTTTTAAAAATGTAAACGACTTGACTAAACCTGTATTTTGCTAAAACAAAAAAAATTATACGAATTCTGATGGCCAATCTTAAGATGTTTTGTGTGAATAAAGCTCCGACCCCCCACCCCCCGCATATTCCTCATTTGTTGTATTGGAACGTACTGCAATTGGACATTGCTTATACTGAAATGTGGAAGTAAGATATTCCGACGTCGAATAATAGCTACTGTGACGGTAATTAAGAAATATATGGAACATTCGGGAATTTGGCTTCTTCTAAAGCTGCCTCATATCTGTCTAGCGATAAAAAGTACACGTGCGATGACGTACATTCTGATATTTTTCTTTTATCGCCTGTCACGAAGATTCCGTCAAATCATTTCCTCCATGCTCTCTTGTTCCTGTTCTTCCATAAAATATCTAACTTCGCCACTACTACGATGCGATGCTTGCGTTGCCACTTTGAATTCTCCAAAGCATGAGCTAGCGCATCATCCAGGGTCTTAAGCCGAGTCTGTTGTAATGCTTGTTGGACTACCCCATTCCGTATTCCATCAACAAACGCCTGTACCGCCAGCTGTTACAAAAAACTGTCCAGTTCTGTTGGTTTGACTAATATCACCAAGCGAGCAAAATCTGCTTCGAACTCTTGTAGATTTTAGTTGGCCTTCTGGTAACGGTTTTTTGCTTATGTTCGATATACTTGTAGCAGGTGAAAATCGCGGTAACTCATTTCCAGCCTTGATTTTAAGACCCCGTAGTTTGTTTGATCATGATCCGGTATAGTTTGTGGGATAGGCAAAGGTTCGCCCCTTAGTACGACTACCAATTCAGTGGCCTTCTTAGAGTCATTCCAGCCGCTAGTTGTTTGAAATATATCGCCCAAGGCGACTTTCCATTAAAGGTAGGCGGTTTTACGTTGAACTTTGACGGCGACGGTTCGTTTTCCTCAGTATTTTTAAATTCTGAGGTGTGCCGTTATATCGCAGTAGCTGAGAGTTCTGGTGCTTGCACTATTAGCGAATTAATTCTTTCTTCCATTTGTAGAATCTCTTTTTCTATTTTTCGCGAGGTTCTTTGCTTTTAGTTTTTGAGAGTTGTCTTCCAACCGTGCTTCCAATTTCTGTAACCGTAGGAAAATTTATCTTTCAGCTTTTCTGCGGTTCTCGCAGTTTCTTAAATACACTCTTCTCGTAATTGGGTGTAATTTTTCATTAGTTTTTGTTTAACCTCTTTTGGGTGATAGTCTAATTGCACTGTAATTTTTCTGTAGATTCCCGATGCTCAGGTTCAGTTTTTGTGCGAGGTTTACCGCGTTTTCCTGTACTTTTCTGCAACTTGTTAGTTTCTTCTAATTTCGGTCCTGTTTGTCTACTTATTCTTGTTCGCTTAACTTGATGTTTTTCAAAAAGGAAAGAGTCTTACTGTCCATTTCTGTTGTTGACTACGAGTGATAGGCATACAAAACGTAATCGTTTCGAATGTTCTGCTCACCACTCACCACACACTCTTGACACAAATGTAACGAATTCTCTAACTGTCCTTTGACCTTTAATTTCAACGAATACAAGTTTAATAATTATTCTTCACATTCACAAGTATGTGCTTAATCACTGTTTGTAAGCGTTAATTTAATCTTTTAAATACGATGACTTAAATACTATCACAGCACTAATCTTACTGATAATTTATTTATCTAACACATTTATATTACATAAGCGAATTTATTTTTACATGAGTTCATGTACATCGAACGTTTATTAGGACAGAGTTCAAGCTAGAACTAAATTGTAGCAACAGGTTCACACTTATATACGATAATCCTTTATTCGAGAAAAAAGGAGAAATATCTAGATTGTGCGTTATCTAACCCTTCGAGAACCACCTTATTTTATTGTGATACCTTTTAGTCATCATTCCTTATCGCTGTATAGATATGAGGCCTTTTTCGTGAAAACCGAATACGTGTCCTTTCTAGAATGTTTCATATATTTCTTAATTACTGTTACACTACCTTTGTTGTAAATATTTTCAGCTTCTAGTTTGACGCCTCACAGCAGCTAAATCGAATTTGTTTCTAGGATTTCTTTTTACAAACTGGCCAACGTAAAGCATGCCTATTTATTATTAGCTACAATTGTTAAACACTATTGGTCTATATAAATGCATCGTTTTAGGTAAAACTCTTATACACATACCCAGAGGTCGATACATTCATAAATTCAAATAAAGTAATGTATTTTTTTTGTGCCGCAAAATGTTTTACGACCTTTGTACATACGAGTTATTAATGGATGTAGTTACCACATGTGACAGACATCACAATACTACGTTTGTAGCCAACAATATCAACAAGGAACACTCGGCAATTTAGATTTTCACCAGAAATAACTTCCTAGACATAAAAGAAATCCGTGCCAAAAATAAATTCAGTATAACTGTAACAAGTGGACAGAAACTGACAGAATTCCGGTAGTTAAAAATACATCAAAAAAGTTTCTCTGTTGTCCTTGGCCTGATCTCGTGAAAAGACAAATAAACCATTAACTAACTACATTATATTTACGTCAAATATTCCATTACTAAAGCATTTGTAAGTTTATTAAAGCTTACAAAATGCTCAAATAAACGTTTTTGATGAAAATTTAAGGTGTGGACGTTTTCCTGTAAACAAAGATTAAATTATGTAATGCCAAATAATTACGGTTATAAATTTAAAGTTCGGGATAACGTTTGAATTTCCTTGCTTTTCTGCCGTGTAGAAATTATACAATTAATATATACATTTATGATAGGTATAGCTTTATAGACAATTGATTATTAATAGGAAAATTTTACTATGTTTATTGTGCTCTAAATGGCATTTTTCACAGCTAGAAGGAGCGTTTGATGTTCATACAAACAATGCTGGAATTTGAATCAGCCAAAGTTATATAGAAAAACACTATTTAAAAGCGTATCATATTTCCACGTGCAATCTCTAACAGACACAAGTTTCAAGAAAAACTAATAAAATGGTAAATGATATGTATCTATGGTGTGGAACCACTTATGTAACATTAATCGATTTCGCTCCAGCGCAACATTTACTATTTGTTTTTGTTACTGACATTTTGGATTTCGGCTGTGTCATATTAAAATATCATGTAGTCGACGTTTCGTTCACTTTTGTAAAGAGCATTATGCGGATATGCATGACCAGGATTTCGTAACGGAGAGGTAGGTGTACACGCTTAATTAAGTCGAAAGGTGCATCGCTATCAAGGACTGATTATACGGAAAATTACCTTTTGACGAACAGAGTGACGTGACCAATTAAATCAAAAGGCATCTTATGCCAAAAGAACTGAAAACAAAAGGACTTTTTATTTAAGCATTTTTACCTGAAGCATGTAATATCATAAATCATAATTTACGCACACGCTCCACGGATGTTAGAAAAGTGTTTTCGGGAACCTACAATTGCCGTTCGCACATTTGTACTACGTCACGCTTTACCCAATGCGTGACAGAGTGTACGGTTGTAACCATTTTTTTCTGACGACTGCAAATCTTTTAAAATTACTCACTAAATACGCTGCATTGTCTATACAAATAAACAGTTAAATCTTGCTATATATATAAATATTTAGATCGGGGCCGTATAGCCCAATCACAAGACAAAATAATACTGATTTAGTTAATATCAGCAAACGTTGGTCGTTTGAATCGTCTTCAATGTCAGACGACTTTGAAGTTACTTATGCGCATTGAATAGACCGGTCAGTCTGGCACGACCGTTTGATAAGAAAACACCATGCTGTGGAACTGGGTCCTCGCCAGCAACCTGCGTCTAGCCATAAGCGTTTCCGCTTGGCCAAGTGCGAGATGCACTTGAATTCAGGTGTGTTTTAATTATTTATTTATTTATATATTGTATGTTGGAAATATAGAGGTCGAAACCTAATTACATATTTCCACTAAAAATAAAGTAACAAAAAGAAAAATGTTAAATTAAGATATTTCCTTCCTCACATATTTATGAGAATGCATTACAAATTTCAAACGAACATGTTTGATATAACTAGACAGTAAATTCATTTTATGCTATAATTCTGTGTTGTGTGTGGGGTTATGTGTTGGTGTGTGGATGGATGAGGGTATGCTGTTTATGCGTAAATATGCGGGTATTACATTTTATATAATAATTTTACACAGGTTTCTTTTAAAGCTCTGTAAGATATTTCCAAACAATGGTATATTGGCTTGTTTAGAAATGTTATTATAAATCGACAATGTTTTTATAAATGGTGATTTCTGCCTTAGTTGAGTACGATAGTATGGAATATATAAGAGATCTCTTCTTCCACCAAAGTGGAGCGGAGCATAAAAACCAATTTTACATACTGCAACTCGACAGTCAATATAATTATTAATTATTTTAAACAAAAACGTGAGTGCGATCGTTATCCTACTTCGCTCTAATTTCACAATATTTAACAATAATCTAGCTTGCACATATGATTGGAACCCAATAAACTTCCCACATTTTTTGTAGTAGATATACGAGATAAACTTATTCTGTACAGTCTCTATCATTTGCGAATGCTTACGCGTGCCAGGATCCCAGACAGTAATTGCAAACTCTAATTTTGATCTTACCAGTGTATCATATAATACTCTGATGCATTTTATATCTTGAAATTGACGCGTATTGCGGATTACAAATCCCAACATTCTATATGAAGATGCACACAGCATTTTAATGTGCTTTTCAAAACCCAAGTTACTAGTAAATACAACTCCTAAATCTTTGATGTTATGGACTTCTCCTAATTTATCATTTAATAATTTGTAAGTATACTGAATTTTATTCAACTTCAGTGAATAACTCATCTTAAAACATTTATTAATGTTTAGTTGCAATTTATTATCCTTGCACCAATCTTGTACCTTACTAAGTTCTGACTGCAATAAATGACAATTGTGTATATTCTTTATTTCCAAAAATAACTTTAAGTCATCCGCAAACAACAAACACTGGCAATTTTGTAATACATCTGGAAGATCATTGATGAAGATCAAGAACATTAATGGCCCTAAGTTACTCCCTTGAGGAACCCCCGATATAATACGAAATGCAGTTGATATATAATTTTTATAACAGACGTATGATTTTCTATATTTCAAATAAGACTTAAAAAATTCAAGCATAGGTTTCGAAAAACCAAATGCTGTAAGTTTTTTTAATAGTACGTCATGACTAACCCTATCAAATGCTTTGGCAAAGTCCGTGTATATAACATCAACATGTCCTCTTTTGTCCAGAACCTCACTCACATAGTCAACAAAAACAGTTAAGTTCGTTTGTATTGATCTTTTAGGAATAAAACCGTGCTGATTAGTATTTAATGCTAAATGGATATTACTGAAGATTTTTGTATATAGAATATGTTCAAAAATTTTTACTGGTGCAGAGAGAATAGAAATAGTTCTATAATTACCAATATCATTTACTGCCCCGGATTTATATATTGGTGTCAATTTTGCAAGTTTCCACTTAGTAGGAAATACTCCGGACTTCAAGGCCAAGTTGAAAAGAATATTTAGGGGACTACCAGGAATTCCATACACCCTTTGAAGATGAAAGGAGGAATCCCGTCTAGTCCCGCAGACCTCGTATCTTTCATTTGTTTGATAGCAGTTTCGATATCTGTATCTGTAATAAAGCTAATGTGAAAAACGTCCAATTGGATGTTCTTCATCTCGGAGTCGTAATTCAACTCGTAGTTGGATTCTTCACTGTACACAGATGAAAAATAGTCTGAAAACCCATTTGCAATCGACTCTAACGTATAGCTGATCACTACCGTACACGAAGTTTAGTGTGTCACGATTCTTTTTCCTACTATTGGATACAAAAGACCAGAATACTGAAGGACCGACGCAATCCCATTTTCCACACAATTGATGTAATTCTTATAAGCAGCCGCAATATCTGTTTTTGATTTTGCTCTTAGGTATTAAAACCGTTCATTATGAAACGTCGATGTGTTTTTGTATTTATGGTGGAAATTTTTTTATTTTACATCATCGATTATCTGCTTATCAAACCAAATGGGAAAGTTTAAATTTTTCATAGAGTGGTTATGGGACACATACTTCTATTATGTTGTACTAAACATCATAGAAAGCAGCTCCTGCATCATTTACATCAGTATAAGTATTAAGAAAATCAAAATGTGTATTGTGCAATATGTTATACATCAATAAATAATTTGCTCTTTTAAAATATGTTGATTACTTGATTTTAATGTTATAGAAGTGTGTTTATTTACTTTTAATCCAATAACCAGCGCTGGATGGTATGTGTCCGATTTAACAAGACTACTATCTGATAACATAACATCTGCATGTACTGTGGATAGTACTAAGTCAAGTGTTCTTCCGGAGATATTCATTATATTGTTGTATGAGATTAGATTACAAAAATTAAGAAGTTCAGAAACTTTCCTGTAAATAATATTATTATTACTGTTAAATTTAAATTTATTGCCGTTTACAAGAGGTAAGTTATAATCTCCAATTAATATCATTTTGACATCCAAGGATATAAACAGATTAGATAATATATCAATGTTGAAACACATCAGCGGTGGAACCTGGTGGAACCTGGTGGAAAATAGTTGATGCATAGTAAATACGTAACTCCGCCAAGGCTTATATTTATCAAAACTACCTCCAGATGAGTCGTAACATTTACCGTAACCGATGAGAAATTCTTATGTATCCTATAAGAACACCCCCACCTCTTCGTTTACTTTCAGGACCTCTATCTTTTCTGTAAACAGTGTACCGTTTGTCAAATATTTCCGAATCATATATTCCTGCATGTAACCATGTTTCAGTAAAGCATATAATATCGAAATTACCATTTAATACGTTCAAACGAAATTCTCGTGTTTTGGTTCTGATCCTCTAACATTCTGGTAGTATATTTCGATACACCTCATTCCTTATACAGTTTTAAGGTTTTAATGAAATAGATTTAGTTTGATGCGGTACTCTACCTGTGCTTGAATAGATGTTTGACGTATGTGTATAACTAATGTGTTATGTGTAAGTGTATTTCGTACTACGAAAAGAAACACAGATGTCTATAAACGATGCTAGCAATATGTCTAAACCAAGCACAACATATAATAAATTATTCGAATTAAAATACATAATGTGTTAAATAGTGCATGTGAGCAATGATGACAATATGACAATAGCAAAAAAATTATTTCTATGAATTTATCTAAACGCAACACGCAAATATTTTTACACCTTTAGCATTATTGCCACACAAATTTTGTACAGTGATAATTTATTAAATTATGATTCATTATTAGTTTAAATTATGTTTGTAAGCAATGGAAATAATATGTTTATTTAAATTATAATTCATTATTCATTATAGTAGGGTTAATAGTGGTTATAAGAAAAAAAAAGGAGACAATACAACAATAATATAAATTGCAAATTATTTAGTGACTTGTGCCATTCGTCACTATTTCTTACTGCTACGAGTCTGGTAGCATTTTTGTGAAGCAGACTTACTTTGCACTTCATGGTTTTCCTAGATCTTCTGGTTTTCCAAGGAGGCTTGGATATCATGAACAGCATTTCTACTGCCCATTTTTACATCATCGATATGTCTAACAACCAACTTCCTATTATTCGGTAAAACACAATAAATTTTCCCATCAACTGTGTTGAAGAAATTAATCTATCTTTGAGATGTATATTTTGTACATAAAATTTCTTTACTTAGAAGGCAATATTTAATTAAAGAACAATTATTTAATTCACTTCAGTAATTGTTTTATTTTGAACAAGTGAGTTTAAGAATATGGTAATTAAATCAGGAGGTAAAAAAAGCATAAATACCCTTTACAAATTTAATGTATTAAATATCACTTGACTATGGACCACTAATAGCAGTTTCAAGAATTTTAATGCCTAAACTGGTGTTTATAATAGTGTTCAAATAATTGATATTAATAGCCATTCTTTTTTATAGTATAAGGTAACAAGAGTACATCTCTTGTGTCCATCTTTGCTATATTAATAATGTTTTTTACAGCTCCTACTTAGGCAGTAAATGCGATATTTCTCTCTAAGGACTTCCAAGTCCCCCCCCCCCCTAGGGCAAACCCGTGTTTAGAAAGAGTCAGTAAGTAAAAAATGTTTTGTCATAAGAACCACGACCACTCCTCATAAGCTTTACCCGAGGAATAGACTTCTAGCATAGTCGGAAGATAGTTGAGGTTCCATCATTTTAAGGAGATTCCTTCACCATAAAAAGATCTCAAGGTTAGTCAAAAGCTAAGTAAAAAGGTTATACGGTCATCGAATATTGTGTATATAGGGTAAGGAAAACTCTATTTACGCAAGAAATGTTTTTTATTATCAAACTGATTATTTATGACTTTTCAACAACTCGCAGATACAATGAAAACCTCTGAAGACCTCTCACGACAATTTACTAGCTGTTTAAATTACGATGCTATCTTCTTAATTAACTTAATATTGAAGCACTACAATCAACTATCAACGCACTAATTATTATTTATATACCGAGTACTATAATTAAATTACGTCGAATAGAGCGATTTATAACACCAGTAATTTATATCACATCTTTCAAATCTTTAAACTAGAGCATATGTAATCAATCAACCATAACTCATATAGTAATCAAAGCTTTCATCAGAACTACACTTCGAAACCCATTAAAGGCTATATATGCCTATTGAATGGTACTAGTTATTTGGCGAACATACCAGAAATTATGCACATAACATCTCGAATGTACCTATTGTAACCTAAATAACTCTTAAATGTAAAACTCTCGTACATGTCAATCAAGTTCATCTGAAAGAAATTGCGACGCAGGATACAAGCGCTTCGTTTACGTTCTAATGTAATTATTTTGGTTAGAGGTAGACCTATTGGCGCTACACTGCCCTTTTCCTAAAGCTGTCTTGTATTAGAACATTCTCTGACCAGGACGTTGAAAGTCCCTGTGAAAAATGCTCACCTGCCATTTTTCAAGCAGTCGGCCGTGTCGGGATTTGAACCCGGGACCTTGGGATCCGTAGTCTTACGCTTACTACATTGATCCACGGCGACGCCCGACTTATCAACCACGAGAACGTCATCCAAATGTACAAGACACGTTTTCCACGATAGCCCATGCAAGATGTTATTCATTAAACTCTCGAAGGTGGCAGGAGCGTTGCAGAACCAAAATATCATGACTGTAAATTGCTATAGACCAATACCAACACTGAAAGCAGTTTTTCACGATCTTGGTGTTCCATATCCACTTGCCAGTAGTCACTCTTTAAATCCAAGGTTGAAAACCATCGTGACCCTGAAAGTGTATGAAGGATGTCATTAATCGTCAGAAGCGGGTAGTTAATCTTTTTGGTCACGTCATTCAATCGTCTGTACACCACACAAAATTCTGCTGATCCGCTCTTCTTCTTAACAAGCACAACAGACGATGCCCAAGAGCTATCAGAGTGCTCAATCACTCCTTGCCCTTCTCTATCTTCAAGCATTTTCTCGGCCTCCTCGCGTTTAGTTAATGGAGTCTTTTCGGCTGCTGTCTTATAGGTCGGGCATCTCTTGTGCTTGACTACTGCATTATTTTGTAATTGACCGCCGTCGAACCCAAACACGTCTAAATACCGTCGGATTAATTTCTTAAGTCCTGTCGGTTGTTCTTTAAGGTGCTGGCACGGTTTTGTCAACTGGTCCAATACTTCACGGAACATTTTTTGGTGGGCCGTTCTTTCTAAATACTGACACACCCCGTCACATGAACGACCGTAGAACACCACCCAACCGTTGCATTATTTTTTAATGCGATATCGTAACAGGTACTCTATCCATCACTGCAGTTGAAACCATATCCATAAGTATGCCTTTTCCAAGAGATTCGCCATTAATCGGTTTAATAGCGCGCACAAAGCCTTTCAGAGAGGACCATCCAAGCGTCTCGTCACCATGCCTTCTGACCTTCCAGGTAGGATGACGTCGTCAGTCAAACAAACTCGCATAGATACGTCGTCTGTTTCGCAAAACGCCATTTCCTCGTTCCCTACTTTCAAGACATCCTCTTTCATATGTAAATGAAATCTATTCTGCTTTATTTTATCCATTCCCAAGATAATGTATTTGGCGATGTTTGCTATTAATACCAGATGGACAAATATCTTGCTCCTAATTCCGATTTTTACTTCTAGCATTCCGTGTGTTTGAATTTCCTCACCAGCCAAGGTTCGAAGACATACCGTCGCGGTGGTACTTTAACCATTGTCGCTCACTACATCCGGATTAGCAATGGTCCTAGAGACTCCGATATAAACCAATAACTTCATAGTACTACCATTAAATTGTCCATATACGTAAATTCTGTCTGAATGCTTAGATTATACGATGCGCATGGTGGTCTCTGAAGCAGAATTTGTTGCAGGTCAAGTTTCGCCTCCTTCTGTTGACACCTTTTAGTTTTTCGTCTTTTCTGCTTCCCTCTTGGGCTGTTTACAGTTTTACGTTGGTCTCTACCTGTTTGGTTGGTGTTCACGAAACACAGCCAAGTATGATAAAAGTATTAGGAAGTCACAACTTAACAACTATCAATATAATATATATATATATATATATATATATATATATATATTGCTGTGGCAACGGCCGTCGTTAGGCGTTTCTAAAAGAGTGCTGTGATACAGATATACAGATACGGCAAATTGTAAAATTTGAAATTGTTGACTTACCTTCCTTTCTAACTTTACTTTGCCTGGCTAGCTCAACGGAAATAATGGAATTTATAAAAATGAAATCAAACACAGCAATATCACAAAGCATCTATACGGTCTAAAATATTTTCTTTCATAAAAAAGAATATAGAACATTTACAGCATAATCCTTTTCAAGCATAAAGTTATTCCTAATAAGTACTTAATTATCAAAAATGTTCCTGACCTAAAGTTGCTTACAATTTACAGAGCTCACATCTCTTCTCTTGTGGATCGTTTACCTGGTTCTTTATTCCCACGCTTGTAAGGTCTTTGACAGATGGTCTATATAAAAAGGTCAGAGTATTTCGAACTCTGATCATAAACTTTCCTGGTAATCATCCTTACAAAAATAAAGTAATTAAGACTTATTCTATGTTAAACTAAATGACAAATACTCAAATATCAGTTACAATCAATATTTTACAAATTAATACTGACAAACATCCACAATACGCTTCTCCAATTTGTAATTAAATATCTTCTGCTTTTTGGCTTTATTTCAAACTGACGTTCAAATCCCAGTTTACAAGATTTTTATATTATTTACATCTCCATTTAGAAACCAATGTGCATTCTCGGCTTAATTATTTAAGTTAATTGTTAAATAGCTTTTTATCTTGAAAAATTTTCCAAGTTCCTTACATTTAATAGCTTCTATATTTATATGCATGTAACGTTTAATTTTATCATCACCATTACATTTTAAGAATGACTTCTTTATTCACTGTTACATTAAATTATGGTATCCGTAATACATACTTTAAAACAATCTCTTCAAAGTAACATTTTCGCGCTCCAAGTTATGAATCAATGTCTTAAATAAAAGTCTCCGTTTATATACAAAAATTATCTCTATTTCTAGAACGTTCTAGCTCCGTACGGAACGTAGTTCACCTTAATGATGCAAGGTTTCCGAGAAATCCTTAATAGCGTTCAAATCGTTACGTTTTATTACCTCGTTAGCGCGATGTATTTTTATGTATTTTTATGGGGTTTTTAATGTTCCGGCCGGTTCTTCTAATAAATATTTATTTGTTAATGAGTTTATACCATATTTCTTATTAACTGATGTATTCTCCTAAAAATTCTTTCTTAATGTCGTCTATTCCAGAGAATTCTTTATTTAAAATGAATTTATGTTATACAGAAGTCTATTGGGTAATTAATTTTAAACTTGAATTGTTTTATCAACGGGTTTTGCACATGCTAAACGACCCGCATCTTCATAATTATACTAAAAGATTGGATTTCAGGCAAACAAAACGTGTTTTTTAACGTGTACTTATAAAGATTGATTGTAGTTTCTTACGCAAAATGCGTAAAGATAGCACTATTCTATGCGATTTTTACAGATCAGAAATGTATTGATAATTAATAAGTGAAAATAAATGGCTTTGTGATTATTTAAAAACAGGGAATTGTGTTTTAACGCTTGTATTATACTGGGTTGAATCATGAATTTTCCGAAATTTCTATTTCTTCCGGATTCTTTTATATTTTAGTGGACTCTATTTGTAGAATTTGGGTTTCAATGACCTCTTGTGACCCCTTTATTATGTAATTTTTCCCCAAATCAAAATATAAATTTCGAAATCTGCGTTATTTTTCCGCGTATTTGAGTAATTTTACTATTTTTATTTCTAACTACTTGCTATCAACAATTATTTCTATAACTTTTATAAACACGCATACTCTTTTTCATACTGTGGCTTTTCGCTTTTTATCAATCCATCCGATCCTATCTTATAATTCACTAAACTTTTCTTAACTCTATCCTAATATCATCTTTAATCTAGCGTTTTGTTTCTATCCTTTATTTCTAACTTTTTCATATTTACACACGGTCTCATCAAGTTTCATTTCAAACAAATTCTTTTCACTACCATACATAATTCATTGTATTCGAGGCACATATTTCTCTAAACTATCACAATCTTGGAAAACTTAGGGGTATGAAATTTTCATGTTGTCCCAGCATCTACTCAGCTATATTACTTACGTCGAAAAAATTGTGGTCCAGAATTTTCCTGTCTAGCCTATTTACTTTATTTTCAAATCACACATCTTTCAATTACTGTTCATTGAATGGATAAACTTCAGTCTTAAATAGTTCATCATCAATAACTTCTAATTTATTTTCACAATCCGTAGTAATTCTTCCAATTTATAAGATACCTCCTTTAACAACGATTCTATTTCATTTATAACTTCATCTGGAAATTAAAAACCATTTTCCTTTTTCTACATTTTCTTCTAATTCTCTCTTAAAATAATTCACACTTATACTTTTAATTCCCCCATCCTCTTTCATTTCATCAATTCCTTTCTTTCTTCTACACTTCCAATTCTTTCTTTCATCCACATATTTAAATGAATGTTTCGACAAACCAAACACTACCTCTTCATATTTGTACATACGCCATTTCACATATCGATTCGATTCTCTAATCGCAATTATTTCAAACGATTTATTTAGTTCTATTTCCAAATTATTTCATCATTATTTAATATTTTACTACCATTATTCATTTTATTTTTAAGAGCTGCATTCACAGAATGCTCTTTTATCTCCTTTTCAACACCTGCAATTATACTATTTTCATCAGTTTCATGTATTATTTTCATCTCTTCAACATCATTTTCTGCAGTTTCCAATAATTCTGTCGTTTTCTTCAAAAACGATACAGCTTCTTTTCTAGCTTCACCAGGGCACTTGATACTTAAACTCTTATTTCCTTTACCTTCCATCTTCTTCTCAAATTGATTCAAATTCATACAATGTCCTTGTACTTTTATATGGTTTTCTTCGTCCCATTTAATCATTTCATCTCCCATAATTATCACCTTATTCTTGGTATCTATTATACCATTCATCTTACTTATAAAATCCATTCCCAGAATGGCATCAACTCTTAACCCTGTCACTATTAAAAACTCTTGCTCAACCTCTATCTTTCCCAACTTAACTTTCAGAATTATGATACTCTTCACTACTGCAAACTTATTATCATTCGGCGATGCTAAATTATTTCTTTTAATAGGCATAACTTTCTGCATTAACTCCTGAATTATCTTTAATAAAACCTTCACTAGCTAATGTTGCTTCAGCTCCTGTATCTAACAGTAATTTTATCTCTTTTCCTTCTACTTGTAATTTTATTATGGGCTGTAAATCATTTTCCTCATTAACTTTTTCATCATTTTCAACTCAAGTTTTATAAATTCACGCACATGTTCTTATTTATTAATCTCTATGTTTTCGTCGCTTGATTTGTCTGCCTCTAAAAATTCTGCCTACTTGACGTTCGAGGCTGATTAACTATCTCCACGTATGCTCTTCTATTATTGTTGCTACTATTTATGCTATTTCATTGTAAGTTTGTCAAATTTTCCCTTCCTCGAGTAACGGTTCTATTTTCAATGGTACGGAATTCATTATTCTCCCTTCCCCCGTCTCTCCTAATGCTATTTCCTCTACTCCAATTATTTCTTGGCATATTCCCCCTTTCAAATGGTCTTCGTTGGTATATCTCCTGTTCATTATTCCTTTGAAATCTAAATGTATTCATGGGCTGGCTCCTTGGCTTGATTCCCATTCTCCTTGGTTGACCCATATCATCATAGCATTGAAGATATTCTAAAAACACATCTCTATCGACAATATTTTTGTCAGGCTATGCATTGCCTTACTTCCGTTTCGAAGGTACCTACTAAATACTTTATAATCTGCTTGTACTTTAAAGGAGGATCAAGTTGTTTGGCAACGCTAAATTTTTTGATCGCATACAACTCCCTTGTCATGTCTGAATCGTTGCTATATTTGCCCATTAATAAATTATTTCTAACTTTATATTGCTGGTTATCTTCCCAGAAATATTTTAAAAATTTAATTTCGAAGTCTTTAAACGAACTCAACTCACTTTCAATCAGTTCAAACCAAATTTCTGTACTATCCTTCAACATGGATATTACAATATTTAACTTTGTTTGCTCATTCCAGCTACCTTGTATTATTTTTAAATTATTTAAATATATTTTGGGGTTAAGTTTATTATGCCCATAAAATTTCGAGTGTTGATCCAACGGAACACTAGTTGAACTCCACCTCATCGGTTCCCCAAGATGAGTATTTTTAACTCTGTCTTCTAAATCCTGAAACTTATTCCCCAAGTCTGTTTTAAGTTTTCCCAAATAATTTCTAGATGTTTTCAAACCAGATTGACAGCTTTCCTCTATTTCATTTACTTTTTATATAAGGTTTTAATTTTCTTATTAGTTTAGCTCACTTGCCTCCTAATTCGTTTTTATTTGTACTATTTCTTCTTTAACATCATCCATATCTTCTAAAATTTGTACTACTTTTCCTCTAATTTCAAATTTCATATCTTCAATGGTTTTGTTAGTTTTATTTAAATCCGTAGTTAGTCTTTCACTAGTCTCTTTAATTTTCTTTTTATTCGTTTCTCTTTCTAATTTTAAACTTTCCCCCAATTTTGCAATATTTTCTCCAAATCCCCCTGTAAGCTCCTGAGTAATTTTTTCAAACTTGTCACCCATTTCTTTCATGTCTTTCTCGTTCTATTCACTCATTTCTTTCATATTTTCTTTTTGTTCCTGCATACTTTTTTCATTCCTTTCACTCATTGCTTTTTGTTCCTGCATACTTTGATTTAGACTTAATAAAAGAGCTATGATTTTTGACTCCTGGGTGTCTCCTACACTCTTGGCCGCTGGATTATCCTTTTTCGGTTCTTCCATATAAACGCTTTCCTGAGAACTAATTTCCACTCCTTCAGCTTTCAAACTTTCACGAACGTTTTTCATTCTGTCTGTAATACTGAAAACTAATTAGATATTAGAAAAAGAAACTCCAAAAACAAATCCCACGAGACAAGAAACTCTAATTCACAGACGAATTAATCGAGCCACAGGTTGGGTCGCCGCTAAAAGAGTGTTGTGATAACGTTCGACGTTAGGAGTCGCTAGAAGAGTGCTGTGATACAGATACAGCAAATTGTAAAATTTGAAATTGTTGACTTACCTTCCTTTCTAACTTTACTTAGCCTGGCTAGCTCAACGGAAATAATGGAATTTATAAAAGTGAAATCAAACAGCAATATCACAAAGCATCTATACATTCTGAAATATTTTATTTCATACAAAAGAATGTAGAACATTTACAGCATAATCTTTTTCAAGTATAAAATTATTCGTAACAAGTACTTAATTATCAAAATTGTTCCTCACCTAAAGTTGCTTACAAGCTACGAACTAATATCTCTTCTCTTGTGGATACTTTACCTGGCTTTTTATTACCTGGCTTGTAATGTTTGCTTTGGCCAAAAAAAATCCTTGTCAAGTGCTTCGAACTCTGATCACAAACTTTCCTGGAAAAGATCTTTACAAAAATAAATATAATATGATTAAGACTTTTTCTATCTTAAACTAAATGACAAATACTCAAATATGAGTTACAAACAAATTCAAAAAGTAATTCTTGCAAAAATCCACAAAGTGCATCTCCCGGTGGCGTAATTGGAAAACGCATGGGCGCGGAAGGCCTAAAATACAAGTTCAAGTCCTGTCCGGGATCCTATATATATATATATATATATATATATATATATATATAATAGTAAGATGTATCTGTAAACAAACTCTTATGAAAATAATAAGAGCCATTGACAAATACAAATCGGGCTGGTAGTTATATAGCCATTAACAAAACATTAGCTTTATTACTTCATGGGGAGAAACATCCACTGACCAATGGTTTCGGCTTAGCCTCATCAGAGTGGAATAGTTTCCAAGAACCCTATGAAGTAATCAACTATTATAATGATATAATTTCGAAACAATCACTGCACTATGGCAAAAGTAAATAAAACCGCCATCAGGTGATAAAACACCAACACTACTAAAGTGTGGAAGTACAGAATTGAACCGAAACTACATAATAGATTTTATAGATGACTATAAAAGTACGTCTGGCCATTGAGATTTGCGGAATGTTACAGCAAAATTTATTTGCAAACGTAACAAACCTTCTCGTGCTGTAACATTCCGCAAATCTCAATGGCCAGACGTACTTTTATAGTCATCTATAAAATTTATTATGTAGTTTCGGTTCAATTCTATACTTCCACACTTTAGTAGTGTTGGTGTTTTATCACCTGATGGCGGTTTTATTTACTTAGCCATAGTACAGTGATTATTTCGAAATTATATCATTATAATAACTTCGATTACTTCATAGGGTTCTTGGGAACTATTCCACTCTGATGAGGCTAACAATGTTCTCCTGTAAGCAATGTTTTGTTAATCATAACTACCAGTCCGATTGTATTTGTCAAGTAATTCTAAGAGTTTGTTTACAGATACTTCTTACTTTATATACAATTTTCTTATTGCGGACTGAAAGTAACTTGTTTTTATTTATTTGAATTGCCTTTGGGGCATGAACCCGGGTGTCGCCACGAGAAGGTTTGTTACGTTTGCAAATAAATTTTGCTGTAACATTCCGCAAATCTCAATGGCCAGACGTACTTTTATAGTCATCTATAAAATTTATTATGTAGTTTCGGTTCAATTCTGTACTTCCACACTTTAGTAGTGTTGGTGTTTTATCACCTGATGACGGTTTTATTTACTTTTGCCATAGTACAGTGATTGTTTCGAAATTATATCATTATAATAGCTTCGATTACTTCATAGGGTTCTTGGGAACTATTCCACTCTGATGAGGCTAACAAGCTGAAACCATTGGTCAGTGGATGTTTCCTCCCCTATGAAGATTATAAAGCTAATGTTTTGTTAATGGCTATATAACTACCAGCCCGATTTGTATTTGTCAATGGCTCTTATTATTTTCATAAGAGTTTGTTTACAGATACTGAAACGTATTATATTTTCTTGATCGCTAACCCCAAACGGTCACATTCTTTCCTAAATTGAGCTTAACTAATGCTCTCTTCTTAATACATACATCTGACTCTAGAAGTTGGGGGTCAGCAAAACAAAGTCTTCCGACGTAACTAGGGGTCTATTCCTTGGGTAGAGCTATGAGCAATGGGGGTAAGTCGAAATCTATGGAGGGTTACACTTAACAAAAAACAAACAGGCGCCACCAAGTCCAAATTGATTTATTTTAGGGGCATAGCTATTTTTTAAGGGCGGACTTGGAGACCCAAAAAAGAGATCGCCTTCGTTGATACACAAACTTGTCTTAACAGAATAAGACGCTGTTCCTGTAAGAAAGAATAATAATTAAGTCACATAAAAATGGGAACACTATTTGCGTCCCTCAAGTATACCTAAAAGTATAGAGAATATTTTCTGCATAATGGGATCATAAAATTTTAGTTCTTATTGCTTTTTGTTTACCAAGTCTGATCAGACTAGATCAGAATAAAAAACTTTAAATGAAGAATATTAATTTACTAATAAGAATTTTCTTGGTTTCAGTAAATAAAGTATCATTGTAATTAAATAAAAATAAAAATTTGAAGTACTTGCAAAACTGGTAGTAAAGGTTATCAACTAATCCTTACTCAAATATTTTATAATTCTATGTAACTAAAAATGCTAGAGTTTCTTTATAACCCAATCAGATCTGTGTGAGTCATTTACAAATGAATATACGAAATTTTCTCTTTAGGTTAACAAACTTAAATTTAGTTTGAAGTCAAAATAATCACCAAGATATTCTCTAATGTTATCAATAGTGGTTGTACTAAAATGCTAAACATGTGTTAGCCATTGGGCAATTGTTGACAATAGTGAACAAACAAACAGGTGATGTAATAGCAGCTGTTAAATTACGTTGAAGCCACGTGTGATCACGTATTTACGAAGCTAAGTGAAAGCAAATTTAATACTGGGGAAAACCAGCGTATTTACAGGTAAACTGAATAACAATTTTTGTACGTCTAACAAACAAAATGAAATAATGTACTTTCAGAAGGAAAGTACTCAGGAAATCCTTAATTCTATTACGAACCCAAGAGCAGCAGTTGTCCCTTGATGTAATGGAAATTACCTCGCAGCGCGGAACAGCAACTAATTATACTTGCTTTCCATGCTTTAACACAGGTGTAGGAGCAAAGCGGGTTCCTTACTTGGATCACGGCAGCATTACTTTGTAACGTAATCTTCCGTTGTCTAAATTTATTTACTAAAATAATTTTTCATTGCGTAGCCAACAAATTAAACTTTTTAAAACCCGGGTTTTTAAATTTCCCCACGCAAAATATTGTTTCGAAAAGTTCAGATTTCTTCTTAAAAAGGCAGCATTTCAAAACTTGAAATTAATTTACAAAATTTCTTAAACAAATTATTTAATTTAACTTAAAACAAGTTTAAAAATTGGATTCATGGACAACGTATCATTATTTTAAAATTCTGTGGATTTCAGGTGTTCCTGCAATTCTCGGTTAAAAATGGTTTTAATATCGGGTAAATCTAAATCACGTAATTATTGGTTGGGTTCAATTATCCGAATGTCCCATTTGGGAAAATTATGACCGAATTCCAAATTGATTAATAACTTTAATATTTCACCAAATTGTTCCGAATATTTTAATTTACCTCTTTTTACACAGACCCTTCCTAAGGATCCTAATTTAGCAAATTAAATAAAATTATAAATATTTTTCTAAAAATTAAAATTTTTCTTATAAATATCCTACTATAAAATAAATTTTAAAAAAATTTTTAAAACTCATTAACTAAAAAAACTAAAAATTAAATGATTTATTTCCAAAATGGGTTATTTAATTAAAAGGTGGTAACTCTTATACCCGGAGAAAATGGAAGTAATAATCAAAATGGAAATTGGAAATCAAATAGGCAAAATTTAAAAAATTAATTAAAAATTTACTTTAAAAACTAATTTTACAAATAACCTAAATTTTACCTAAAATCAAAACTTACAATTTATTTAATTTCAAAAAATTCAAAACAGGAACCTTTATCAAAATTACCAAAAATTCTCCCAAAAAAAAAAAAATCTACTATAAGGTAAATAAAAAACCCTCTAATAGGTCAAAAAGACTAACAAGGTACAACAAATACCAAATAAAATTTATTACAAAAAAACAAAGATTACTTTTCAAGGTTAATAAAAAAGGAACCAATACTTATAACAAATTAAAACAAAAATTATACTTTATTAAAAGAAATCAAAACAAAAACTTACCAACTTATTAAAAACAAATAAAAAATTAACTTAAAAAGGAATAATCAAACTAACCAAACAACGTTAATAAATTCCAACCCAAATAACCCAGTTGAAACCCACCAACATATCCTATCATAATTAAAACAAAATCCAAACCAAAAAATCAAGAATTTACCTTATTAAAAAAACTTCTCTTCCAAAGGAAAGGAAGAACCATTCTTCTCTAAATACAAAATAATTTTCCAACTCTTCTAAATTTAAGGACGCAAAAACACCACCAAGAACCAACAAAACACCAGTCCCAAGGCACTAATTTCCTACAAAATCTCAAACCTTATTCACCCAAAAATACTCAATATTAGGACCAAAACAGACAAGAATTGAACAAAACAAAAAGACCACTACGGATTACTAAATCAAAATCCACCGGATTAATCTCAAAATATCTTTTCTTTATTATACTCCTTGGTTTCATCCATTCATTTCTGCTCTTGTTATCTTGTTTTCTATTATATAAACTGGAATTTTTTCCGAATTTACCATAAGACTTAGGAGCTAATTAGCGGAAATTTATCACCACTCGAGAAACTTATATTCTCAAAATTGACGGTAAAATTCTTTGAAATTGTACTTTCACGAACTTAAAATAAAAATTTTGGACACTTAAAAAAAAAAATTGAGACCAAAACAAAATCAACTGAAAACCAAACCTCCCATTAAAATTACCTAAATTCCAACAAATACCACAGCAAACTAAATTTGGTGAATAGGAATTTTTGTATTGATCGCTTTTTTTTCTACATTCCCACGTTCCAAGTTCTTTGATGTTTTAACCAATTTATTGTCTTCACAAAATTCTTGGGGCATACCTTTACCAAATTTTAAAATTCGTCCTTAACAATTTAAAATACCAAATTGTGCCAAAAAAAAAATTTTACTCCGACAAAAATCTTTCTTCCAAAAATTTCAAAAGGGTACGAAATTAAAAACAAACCTTTTGGACCTCCAAACAAAGACCATTTATTCTTGAAAGGAAACGGACCCAAAATCTAATTTTAATGTTAAACTTTTTCTTTTAACCCAAGGGAAACCATTGGGGTTTTGAACCCAAAAAATTTCCAAAAAAATTTCTTACTCAAGAATTTGGCCAAAAATTCTTGGGAGAATTTTAAACCAAAAGCCGCTGAAGGGTTGGCAATTTAATCCACCTAACTTGCAACCAAATATTCATTAAAATCCCAACTTTAATTGGGGATAACTTTTAAACCCTCATTTTCCTTTGGAGCTTTACAACAATTTTCTTTTAAAACTCATACCACAACTCTGATTTTTAACTCACAATTAACTTCTGGTTTTAAAGAAACCCTAAACACTAATAATTGAATTTTTTCTATGCCCAAACAAAGTTTCCTTAACGAATTCCCTCATTTCGGATTTAGAAACAAAAAAAAATTTAAAAGGGACATAATCGAATCCTTAACCCAACTTTCCTTGAAAAACCGCTAAAACTTTCGGGTGTGGAATAATTCCCAAGGGGTTTTGCTTGACAAAATTCACCTTTCCCGTTTTTTGGTCAACAACCCTAAACCAGTTGCTTGCCCAAATAAGGGTGCATATCTGGTGAAAAAGATAAATTCTTGCTATTAAAAATATTTTCTCTTCCCATCATTTAAAGGACTTTCTTAATTTTAAAGGCGACATAAAACAAAATCTTTTAAACCCTAGGGCCTTAAATTAATTCCGGGTTTTGGGAGAAATTCCAACCACACGAAATTGTATAATTAAACTAATAAACCAAAATTTAAGTTTTTTAAATTACTTCTTAATTAGGAATTTAGCTTCTTTAAACGTGCAACCCTTAATAACTTTAAATTCAAAAAGGACTAAATTTGTCCCAAATAGCAAAATACTGGGTTAAACGTGACCAAATTCATCTTAAACGTTTGCTCTGAATTCTTAACCCAAAGGTCATTAAATTTTTGTCCTCCAAGAACTGGGAAACTTTCCTTAAACATTATAAAGGATTTGCAAACTTTTCCAAAATCAGAAAAATTAGTTCGCTCAAAATTGAAATTTCCAGTTCCAACAATTGGAAATTATCTTCTTCTACCAAAAAACAAAGAATTCCCACCCTTCTTAACAAAAACTGGAAGGAACGGCATACCTTCATAACTTATCAAATGTCTCCAATTCCTATTCAAATTTTCAATTGTGCATGCAATGGTTTTGTGAGGGTTTGCTTCCTGATTTCAATATTTATTTCCTTAATTCACTAAAGAATTTTAATTTTGTTCCACTTAAAAGGGTCAAAACAAAAACTTATTCAAAGGGTAAAGGCTTTATACCTATTTTCCCAAATTTTGGAATACACAAATTTTCTAAAGCCACACCACCAAAAATTTTAAAACCAAAAATTAAGGAACGGAACCCAAAGCATTAAATCGGCAACATTACTAAAATTGCAACTACTGAGTAACTTTTTGAACCATATTTTAACCTTTTTCAACAAAATTTAAGTTTTTCTCTACAATTGAAGTCCAAGGCCTATCTAATTCCCATCGAAGCCGAATTTTCCCAAATTTCCATAAGAGGTGATTTCTTGCTTCAATGACGAGAATTCTTATTGAAAGTTGAAAAATTTTATAAAGGATTTTTTAATATAAGGTAAATTTTTTATAAATAAAAGAAACCTTATAAAAAATACAACCTTTTCCAAAATTACCTTTCATTAAACTTTAAAGCAAATTTAAACCAAAGGAAAAATTTCCACTTTCAAACCAAACACGCCTTAAAAGGGCTTCTTTCACAAAAAACTTCCTTTTGAGATTTCCGTTTTAAATAGTACTTAAATTGAAAATTTCCTTAAAAAAAGTTTCATCAAAAATTTTCCCAAAAAAATCAAAAAGGGAATTTTGGTAAAAAGCAACAAATTTATGAAAAAGGAATTTTAAAAATAAGTTTTGGGTAAGTACAAAGAAATATTAAGGAAATTTAATAATAAAATTAGGTATAAAAAAAAAAATTTAAATACGGAAATATTTATTTTCTTTAAAAATTTATCGTCCGGGTATTTCCAAAAAGGGTTAATCGGGTTTTATTTAAAGGTTCCAGTTCCAAGAATTTTTAAACCAAGTTAAAAAGACATGTGAAATGATAATATTACAGATTAAAATATATTCTTAAAAGTGTGGTTAAATAAGGGAAACTTTAAAGGAACGAAATGGTGGTTTTCTTTAGAATAAAATTTTTTAAAGGCCAAAAGTCTAGGTTCTTCTAATTTTTTTAACAAAAATTTTCAGCTTTATAACTTCAGGATTTGATTAATTCTTTAATGAACCGAATTTTTAAGCTACTAAAAAATTTAACCAAAGTTTTAAAATTTTGGTTAAAATTTTCAAAACAAAAATTTAACACACTTAAATGAATTTTTACAAAACTTTAAAATTTTTGGGTTACCACAAAGTTTTTTTTACCAACCTAAATTAATTACTTAGGTTACCCCGGAAATTGGCAACCTTCAAATAGACAACAATAATTTTAAAATAACCGGATAAAAATTTTAAGTAAATAAATAACCAACAATTTCAAAAATTGATAAGTAAAGTTTCAAAAATTTTAAAATGAGCAACAAATAAAAAGAAAAAAGAACCAAATCGGAATAAAAGCCAAATTCCGAATGGAAGAAATCGGTTAAAAACTTTTAAAAAAAATTGTAATTACTCCTTTTTTTTTAAAATTTGAAACTCCAGAAGTAAATTTGAGCTAAAAAAAGCAAATAATTCAACCCAAATAAAAAAAAAAGGCAATAACAATTTAGGGGATTAATCCCGGAACTCCCAACAAATGTGTTGGGTTTGACCCAAATTTTTCAAAAAATGCAAGGAAAAAATTTATTTTTTTCCCCAAAGTTAACCTTTAAATTTCTTAAATTTTTAAATTTATATGAATTGTCCAAGGAATTTGGACTAATTAAAATCTAAAATGAAATGAAATTTATTAAAATTTGGGAATTAAAAAAAAAATGAATTAAATATTTATTTAAGAACAAAGGTAAAATTATAATTGACCTTATTTTAAAAAAATTTCGAGAATTTTAAGATAAAGCTGTTAGGGTAAAAAAAATTTTCCTTATAACTAATTGGTTTTCAAGAATAAAAAAATTTTCTGGTTTGTATTAACAAATTTGTTGATGGTTTTTTAAAAAAAATAAAAACAAAATTTAAAGAAAATTTGTTAATTTGGTCAGAATTAAAAAAATGAAAAAATTTAAGATGCAAAAATTTTAATAAGTAAATTTCTTTAACATTTTTAATATTTCACAAAAGCGAAATAGTAACCTTTCTTAAATTAAAAGAATTGTTTTTCCAAGGTGGAAATTATTGGCCCAAAATAAATATTCTTTGATTAGGGGAAAAAGGGAAATGATTGGGCAATTTGTAACCACCGGAAATATTTTAAAAATAAATTCCTTGCGGTACAACTAAAAGTGAAACTTTAATTAAATGAAACGTTGGATTCAAAGGTAGCTTAATACAATTTAATTTTTTTCCAAGGTCCGAAAATTTTTCGGAGTAAAAAGTTGGTTTGGCAATATAAAAAAGCAACAAATTAATTGTTCCTAGAACGGGGAACACGGTGGTAATGGATCATTTTTAAATTTTTCCTAGATTTCCCCTTTTGTTGTGGGCCATTTTTCTCAATTAAGCGGCATGGCAAATTCACAATTTGAGTTAACGATTAACTTATCTAAGCTAAATTAAATTTCAAATTTTTTCAAAAAAGGATTAAAGTTTCGTAAAAAATTTTTACAAATGAATAAAACAAAATTGGAATTTTTAAAAACTTTAATTCAAAACAATTCCTACACATTAGCATCTCGTTTTTCTTGCGATTAAATTTAAATGGGGATTTATTTTGGTTTAATTTCCGGGAGGGGTTAAATTAAAAGGGAAGTAAAATTGGAATAACCGGGATTTTATTTAAAATTTATTATTTAAGTTTAAATTAATAAGGAATTTTTACCTTCAAAATTTTTAAATACTTAAAAAAAATTTTTTAAAGGATTCATTTAAAAAGAAATTTTCAAAATATTACATTTTTTAAAAGTGAATTTAAAAACTTTGGGAATATAAATTGAATTTTGCGGTGTTGAATAACGGTCAAAAGAAAGGTTAAAAAATTTAAGTCCATTTTGAAAAAATTCAAAAAATTTTTTAAAAAATTAATAATTTTTTTATAAAAAGTTCAAAAAAACCTTCCAATATTCCAATTAAAAAATTTAACTTAGAAGGTTATAAAAAAAATATCCCAAGGTTTTAAATTCAAAATAAAGGTGAAATCAATAATTCCAATACCTTTTAAGAATTCACAAGGGATGAAAAAAAATTACCAAATTAATTTAAATTTATTAAAATTTCATTTTAAAAGGAAAGTAAACAATTTAATTGGGCCACCTTATTTAAATTCAAAATTTAAAAATAAAAAAAAAAAAAAAAAAAAAAAAAAAAAAAAAAAAAAAAAAAAAAAAAAAAAAAAAAAAAAAAAAAAAAAAAAAAAAAAAAAAAAAAAAAAAAAAAAAAAAAAAAAAAAAAAAAAAAAAAAAAAAAAAAAAAAAAAAAAAAAAAAAAAAAAAAAAAAAAAAAAAAAAAAAAAAAAAAAAAAAAAAAAAAAAAAAAAAAAAAAAAAAAAAAAAAAAAAAAAAAAAAAAAAAAAAAAAAAAAAAAAAAAAAAAAAAAAAAAAAAAAAAAAAAAAAAAAAAAAAAAAAAAAAAAAAAAAAAAAAAAAAAAAAAAAAAAAAAAAAAAAAAAAAAAAAAAAAAAAAAAAAAAAAAAAAAAAAAAAAAAAAAAAAAAAAAAAAAAAAAAAAAAAAAAAAAAAAAAAAAAAAAAAAAAAAAAAAAAAAAAAAAAAAAAAAAAAAAAAAAAAAAAAAAAAAAAAAAAAAAAAAAAAAAAAAAAAAAAAAAAAAAAAAAAAAAAAAAAAAAAAAAAAAAAAAAAAAAAAAAAAAAAAAAAAAAAAAAAAAAAAAAAAAAAAAAAAAAAAAAAAAAAAAAAAAAAAAAAAAAAAAAAAAAAAAAAAAAAAAAAAAAAAAAAAAAAAAAAAAAAAAAAAAAAAAAAAAAAAAAAAAAAAAAAAAAAAAAAAAAAAAAAAAAAAAAAAAAAAAAAAAAAAAAAAAAAAAAAAAAAAAAAAAAAAAAAAAAAAAAAAAAAAAAAAAAAAAAAAAAAAAAAAAAAAAAAAAAAAAAAAAAAAAAAAAAAAAAAAAAAAAAAAAAAAAAAAAAAAAAAAAAAAAAAAAAAAAAAAAAAAAAAAAAAAAAAAAAAAAAAAAAAAAAAAAAAAAAAAAAAAAAAAAAAAAAAAAAAAAAAAAAAAAAAAAAAAAAAAAAAAAAAAAAAAAAAAAAAAAAAAAAAAAAAAAAAAAAAAAAAAAAAAAAAAAAAAAAAAAAAAAAAAAAAAAAAAAAAAAAAAAAAAAAAAAAAAAAAAAAAAAAAAAAAAAAAAAAAAAAAAAAAAAAAAAAAAAAAAAAAAAAAAAAAAAAAAAAAAAAAAAAAAAAAAAAAAAAAAAAAAAAAAAAAAAAAAAAAAAAAAAAAAAAAAAAAAAAAAAAAAAAAAAAAAAAAAAAAAAAAAAAAAAAAAAAAAAAAAAAAAAAAAAAAAAAAAAAAAAAAAAAAAAAAAAAAAAAAAAAAAAAAAAAAAAAAAAAAAAAAAAAAAAAAAAAAAAAAAAAAAAAAAAAAAAAAAAAAAAATAATAAAAAAAAAAAATACCCAAAAATTTAAATTTACACCCAACAAAAAAATAAACCCAAAAGGCTAAAAAACCAAAAAATTTCCCCAAAATAACCCAAAAAAACCTCAACTTAAAACAAAAAACAATTTTTCCATTCAAGGATACCAAAAAAATACCACCAACTTTACTTTAAAAATTCAAAAAAAATTTCAAAAAAAGAACCAAAACCACCCGACCAAAATCAACCAAAAAAAACCCAATTATTTACCCTTAAAAATCCTCAAAAATTCAAAAAGGGACAAAAACGTAAAAACCATCAATTTAAATTTCAAAATTAAAACCCTTTATTCCCCCCCAAAAAAATTTTTTCCCAAATAAAATTTTAAAACAAAAAAATTTTTTTAGAAAAAATAGAATTAATAAAAAAACCAAAGGTTTTATTAATTTCCCCAAAAAAAAAACTAAAAATGTTTAAATTTTTACCCAAATTTTGGGAGGGTTTTCCCTTTGGATCTTTTTTAAATTTCCTTAAATTTTTTAAAAAATTTAATTCAAAAATTTTAAGTTTCAAATTGAAAAAACATTTTTCCAAATTTTAATTTTTTCAAAAGGGAAAAAAAGTTTTAAAAATTTAATTTTAAAAAGGGTTCCTTTTAAAAAAATTTTTAAAATTAAATGGGGGCCCTAAAAATTTAAATTTAAAAATTTGAAACCAAAAAAAAATGAATTTTTCCGGGGGAAGGCAAAACTAAGCCCAAGGGATTTTTAAATTTTTTTTCCCCCCGGGGGCCCTTTTTGTTTTTCCCCAAATTTTTCCCAAAATTTCCGGGGAATTTTTAAAATACCCTTGGAAAAATTTTTAAAAAAAATTTTCTTAAAGATTAATTTTAAATTTAATTAAAAGGTATTTCCCAAAATTTCTTAAATTCCCCTGGGAATAAAAGTTATTCCCTTTTAAAAAAATTTTCTTATTTAAATTTTTAAAAAAATTTTTCCAAAACCCTTTCCAAATTTTTTAAATTAATTTTAAAAATTAAAATTTGGGGTTAAAAAATAGAAATTTTAAATTTGAACCGGGCCCAAAAAATTTCACAAATTTTAAAAATTGGGGGTTTTTTTCAAAGGGAAAAAAAATTAAAAAATTTTAAAACCCTAATCCTTTTTTAAAAAAAATTTTAAATTTTCAAAATTTTTAAAAAAATTTTTTTTAAATTGCCTTTAAAAAGGATTTTCTAAAAAATTTTCCTCCCTTTTTCCTAAAAAATTTTAAAAAATTTTACAATCAAAAAAACCCAAAATGTCCAAAAAAAAAATAATTTTATAAACAAATTTTTTTTTTTAAGGTTTTTAAACTTTAAGGGCCATGGGGAAACAAAAAAAATCTATAACTTAAAGGAAAATTAAAAAAAACCCCCGGGGAAAAAAATTAAAAACAAATTATCCCTTTTTAAAAGGTTAAAAAATAACCCAAAAAAATTTTTTTTAAAAAAAAATTCCTTAAATTTTTAGTAAACCCAAATTTTCCCTTAACAAAACTTTAATATTTCCAAAGGTGAAAATAAAAAACCCTCAAATTAAAATTTGTTCAAAAGGGAAAAAAAAAAACCTTTTCCCCTTTCAAAAATAAAATTAAACCCTTTATTCCCGGTAAAACAAAGAACCTAAACTTCCAAAACCAAAAAACATTTTAAAAAAACAAATTAAACCCCCAAACTTTAAACATTATTTCCCAAAAAAAAATAAAAACCAAGGAACCCAAAAAACAGAAATCCATTTTCAAAAAAAAGGAGGGGAAAACCCTCAAAACTAATTAATTTGGCCCAACCTATTTTTTCCCCAAAGGGAAATCCCTTTTTTTTTAATTTAAAACCTTTTTTTTAAAAAAAAAATTTTTAAACTTGCGGAAAATTTAAAAAATTTAAAACCTTTTTTCCATTTAATCGAAAGGGAATTTCCCTCCGGAAAGGGGGAAAACGACCCTTTACCAGCCCCAAATTTTAAACCAAAAATTCAAAAAAATTTCCCAAAAAAAATTAAATATCCGAATAAATAAGGAAAAAAAAAATGTTTCCAAAAAAGGATACGACCAAAAAAATTTAAATAAATTTTCTTTTTGATACCTTGGTTTTTTTAAATTTTTTTTTTAAATTTTTTTCCAATCTATGGGTTTTTCCCCAAAAATTACAAAAAAAAAAATTTTACCCCCAAAACAAATTTTTTAAAACTCCCAAATGGGAAAAATTTTTCCCCAAATTTGGCCCTTTTAAAATATTTTTTTAAAATTTTAAAATTCCAACCAAAAAGGTTCAAACCCAAAACTGGACCTTTTAAACAATCCATTTTGGGTTTTTTAAAAAAAACCCAAAAAAATTGGAAAATAAAAATTTTTTTAATTCCAAACCATTTTTTTGGACAAAAAAAACCAAAATTTTTCCTCAACTTTCAAAATTTAAATTTTTTTCCCACAAATTTTGGGAAAAAACCCTTAACCCAATTTTTTTTCTAGGGCAATTTAAATTTTAAAATTTTAAAACCCAAAAAAATTTTTTAAAAAAAACCTTTTCTTCAAATTTTAAAATTTTCGGGCACAAAATTTTTTCAAATCAAACCAAATTTCCCAAAAAAACTTTATTTTTTTGGAAAAAGGGGCCCAAACTAAAAAGGTTTGAATTTTTCCAAAAAAATTTTTTTCCTTTTAAGACCTTTTGGGGTTTTCCCAAAATTCAAAATTTAAAAATTTCAAAAATTTGGGGAAAAAAATTTTACTTTTAAAAACCAAATTTCCCAAAAATAACCCTAAAATTTTTGGGAATTGGAAATTTCATTTTCCTTCAAAATTTTTTGGGGTTAAATTTAAAAACCTTTTAACCCTTTTGTTTCCGGGAAAATCCTTTGGGTCAAAAAGGCCCAAAAAAGTTTCTTTTTTAATTTTATTTTTTCCCACCAAAAGAAATTTTTTATTTTAATTTTTTTAATGCCCAAAAAAAAATTTTTATAAACGCCCGCGAAATTTTACCTTTAAAACCTTTTTGGGGAAAATACGGGCCCAAATACAAATTTACAGGGATTTAATTTCAAATCCCAAAATTTTTAAAAAATAAAAAAGGTTATTTTTTTGGGTTAACCTCTCCAAAATTTTTTCCAAAACCCAAATTTTTGTTTAAACAAAATAATTTCAAGTGGCCAAAAAAGGGAATTTCCCTTTGGTTTTTCCAAAAATCCCCAAAATCAATTTCCTTTAAAAATTAAATTTTCTTAAGGGAAAAAAAAGGGGAAAAATTTTTAAAAACCCAAAAATTTAAATTCAAAATTTTTCCCTTTTTTGGGGTTCAAAAATGGGTCTTAAATTTAACAAAAAACAAAAATTTAAATTTTTTAAAAAAAATTTTAAAATTTGGGTTTTTTTAAAGGTTTAAATTTAAAATTTTAATATTTAAATTTGGGAAAAAAATTTGGCAAAAAAAATTTTTAAAGTCCAAAATTTTAAAAATTTCGCTTTAAAATTTTAACCCAAAAATTTAAAAATTTTCTTGGGAAAAATAAAAATTTATTTGGATAAAAAAACCCCAAAGGGTTTCAAATTTTTGGGAAAAAAACTTCAAATTTTAAATTTACTAAAAAGCCTTTAAAAAATTTGTTAGGGGGTTTAAAAAAAATTTCCCCCCTTAAAAACAAACCGGGAGCCAAAAGGGTTTTAATAAATTAGGGGTCCTTTTAAAAAAAAACCCCCAATTTAAAATTTTTTTGGGAAGGGTTTTAAGGGTTTACCCAAAAAAAGGGTTGTTTACATTTTTAACAAATAAATGTTTTTAATTTTTTGCCAAATTTAACTTTGGGTCAAGAAACCAAAAAAATTTTAAAATTTTTGGGGTAAGGGAATAAAATTTGGTTTAAAATTTTTTAAAAATTTTTTTAAAAAAAAAAATTTAAATGAAATAAAACAAAAAAAATTTGTAAAAAAATTTAATGGGTTTTAAAAATAAAAATTAAAAACTTTAAAACGGGAAAAAACACAAAAATTTTTTTCTTTAAAAAATTAAAATTTTTCCCCAAGGGGGCTTCCCTTTTAAAGGATTTCCCCTTTTAAAATTTAAATTTTTTAAAAAATTTACCAAAGAATCCCAAAATTTTTAATGTTTTAAAAAATTAAATTGGTTGGGCTACAAAAAACAAAATTTGATTTAAAAGGGGTTTTTTTAAAAAAGGATTTATTTAAGGAAAAGGGTAAGAAAAATTTGGGAAAACGGGTTTTAAAAAAAAATAAAAATTTTGTAAAAACAAAATTTAAAAAAAACTTTAAAAAAAAGGGAAACAAAAAACAAAAAAAAACCGTTTCCCGTTAAAAATCCTTTAAGGGGAAAAATTTTGCTTTTTAAACCGGTGGGAAATTCCCAATTCCGGAAAAGTTTTAAAATTTGTTAAAAATTTAAATTTTTTAAAAAAAAAATTTTTTTGGGAAAAAAAATTTTTAAAAATTTTAAAAATAGTTGAAAAATTTAAATTCTTTATTTGGGCCCTTTAGGAAAAGAAAAATTTTGGGAAAAGGGCGGAATTTCAAAACCAAATTTAAATTTTGGAAAAAAAAATTTTTAAAATAAATTTTAAAAATTAAAATTTGTTTCCCAAATTTAAAATTTTTTAAACCCAAAGGGTTTTAAGGCATTTTTTAATGGGTTTTGGGGTTTTCTTGAGGTTGGGGTTTTTAAAAACCGATTGTTTAATTCCGGAAAATTTTGAAAACAGAAATTTGGAAAATGTTTAACCAAAATTTAAATTTTTTTAAAAAGTTTAAAGTTTTGGGGGAAATAAAGGATTTTAATTTCCCGAAAATAAACCCCAAAAATAAAAGGTTTTTTTTCCCAAAAGAAAAAATTTTTAAAAATTAAAATTTCTTCAAATTTTTTAAAAATAACATTTCCAAAAACCCCAAAAAATTTTTTAATTTGGGACCTATTTAAAAGGGGTGGAAAATTTAAAGGAGACCCTGGAAAAAATTTTTAAAAAATTAAAAAGGGAAAAACCCCAAAAATTTTTTACAAAATTTTTAAATTTTTTTTCCTAAATTTATTTTAAAAAATAAATTTTTCCCTCCCTTTCCCAAAAACAAAAGGAATTTTAATAAAAAAAAATTTCCCTTAAAATTAATCAATCCCTTAGGGGAAATTTAAAAAAACCCTCTTGGGGTTTCAATTCTAACACTGAAAAAAAGGAAAAAAGGGGGTTTAAAAAAATATTTAATTTTAAAAGGAATTTTGGGTAACCCTTTGGTTTAAAAAAATTTAAAAAAAATATTCGGGGAAATTAAACTAATATATTTTTTTAAAAAAAAATTTTAAAATTATTCAAAATTTAAAAGGGAAAAAAAAAAACCCATTAACCCAAAACCCACCCAAAAAAAAAAAAGGGGGCCCAATTTAATTAACCCAAAACCAATTTTTTTATGTGGGAAAACGAAATTTTTTGATTTCAATTTAAATTTAATTAAAAAAGGGGAAAAATTTTTCCCTTAAAAAGGTAAAGGGAATGCCAAATTTTAAATTTTTATTTTTCCCCAAAATTTTCCCAAAACCCCAAGAAAAAGATTTCAAAATTTAAATAAAAAAATTTTTCCCCCCAAAAAAAATTAGGGCCCTTTTTAATTAAACCAAAAAAAAAAAATTTTTTTAAAAAGGGGGAGGGGAAAATTTTTAAAAACCAAATTTGATTTGCCAATTTTAAAAATTTTTTCCTTTTGTTTGTTTTTGGGTTTAACCTTACTTAATTTTTCCGAAATTCTTACCCTTGGGTTTTAAACGGGAAAAATTTTGAAAAGCTTTAAAAATTTTCAACGTCAAAATAAATTTCCCTTTTCCTTTAGAAGAAAGGAAAGTTTTATTCCAAAACCCCAAATTTTAAAAAGGACTTTTAAATAAAAGGTAAAAACGAAAAAATTTCCCCAAAAAAATTTATGGGGGAAAAAATTTCCAGAAAAACAAAATTTGATAAAAAATTTTTTTGGGGTATTGGGGTTTCTTTCCCAGTTTTCTCAAAGAAAAATTTTCCAATTAAAATTCCCCGGGGATTTGGGACAAAACAAAAAATTTTTTGGAAACTTTAAAATAAAACCCTTTCCTTTGGGGGGAAAAAACCCTTTTTCCCAAAAAAATTTTTCAAATTCTCGAAAAAAGTAGGAAAGGGCAAAATTTTTGGGAAAATCCCAAAAAAATTTACCCCAAAAAAGGGAAAAAAAGGGAAGATAATTTTTTCCCCACATTAAGGGGCCTAGGTTTTTGGGGCCCAAATCATTTTTTTAAACCAAAATTTGGAATTCAAATTTTGACGGACAAAGTTTTAAAAAAATTTTCAATTTAGAATGGTTGTTCCTGAATTTAAAAAAACCCCAAATTAAACTTGCGGGAAAATTTTAAAAGTTAAAATTTAAAAAATTTCTTTTAAAGGGGATTAAAATTTTTTTAAAAATAATTTTTTCCAGTAATTTAAAGAACCTTTTTTTGGGAAAAACCAAAAATTTGGATTAATTGCTCCTATAAAAAAATGGGGAAAAGAAATTTCAAATTTCAAATTTTTAAAAAATTTAAACCCAAATTAAAAATTTGGGTTCAGGGGTTCCTTTCAAAACAAATTTAAGCAAAGCAAAATTTTCGGGGGAAAATTTATTGTAAAAGGGGTTCTAAAAAACAAAAAATTTTTTTTTTGATAAAAGCCCTTTTGTTTTGAAAATTTAAAAAAGGGTTTAAATTTGGGGGGAAAAAGGGGAAAAAAATTCCCTGTAAAAAGTTTTGGGGAAACCAAATTTTTTAAAATTTTTATTTTAAAGGTTTTTTGGGACCCGGGAAAAATTTTTAAAAGGGTTCAGTTTTAAAAAAAATTTAATTTCGTTTTTTTGGGGTTAAACATTTCCCGAAAAATTTTGTAAATTTTTGCCTCATTTAAAAAAATTTTTTTTTTCAATTTTAATTTAAAGGGGTTCTTCTTTACCGGCAAAAAAATTTAAAATTTCAAAGGGGAATTTTTTTAAAATAAAAACAAGTTTAAATTTAAAATTTTAAATTTAAAACCTTTTTAAAACTTCCAAATGGGTAAATTTTTTTCCTTTTAAAAAATTTTAAGGTAAAATTTAAGGTTCCTAAATTTTGAAAGGGTTTTTAAATTTTGATTTTCAAACCCAAAATGAAAATGGGCCAATTTTTTAAATTAAGGTTCAAACAAAAAAAAAGGATTTCAGTTTTCCAAAAAAGCCCGTTTAAAAAGGGTTTAAACTTTTTGGGAAATTTCAACCTATTTTCAAATTTTCTATTGGAATACAAGTCTTTTTAACCCTTTCCTTTTTTGAAATAAAGGGTTTTAATTTGGGTTTTTTTAAAAAAATTTAATTTGGAAAACAAAATTAAAAATTTAATAAAAACCCTTTTTTTAAAGGGGGAAACCTTTTAAAAAAACATTAAAACCATTTTCCCTAAAACCCAAAACAAAAAATTTCAAATATTTAAAAAAAATTAAATTTTTAAAAAAATTTAAATTGAACAAAATAAAAAAATACAAAGCCAAATTTATTTTAAAAATTGATTAAATTTTAAAAATTTAAAATTTTAAGGGTTTTCTTTTAAATTAAAGGGAAAACAAATGAATTTAAAAAAAAAAAAATTTTTTTTTTAAATTTAATTTTAAAATTTTAAAACAAAATTTTCAAACCAAAACCCACAAAATTTTTTTAAATTAAAACCCCTCTTTTAAGTTTTTTGGGTTTTTAAATTCCTTCCAAAGGGCCATTGGGAAAAGGGTTTTAAAATAATGCCCAAAAAAGTTTTTTCCAAAAAAATTTTTGGGAAAAAATTTTAAAACCAAACCACCAAAATTTTAAAAAAATTTTTTCAAATCCGGGGAAACCGGGAAATTTACCCCACTTTACGGGCCCAAATTTAAAAATTTGGGAAACTTTTAACCCTTTTCCCAAAAACAATTTTTTTTAAATTCTTAAATTGCCCTCCCCAAAAAAAAACAAAAATTTTTTTAAAGGTTCAAACCAAAATTAAAAGTTTCCAATTAATTCCCAAAAAAGGGGAAAAATTTTAAACAAATTTCTCCCAACCCTTTTCTAAAGATTTTTGGGGTTTAAATCTAAAATTTTTTAAGGGAAAAAAAACCTTTTTTCCTAGTTTTCTTTTTTAAAATTTAAACCCCTTTAATTTTCCCCAAAAACCTTTTTTGGGAATTTCTCCAACATTTTAACAAAAAAACCCCCTTTTCAAAAAATTTTTTGGGACCTTAAAATTTTTCCTTTCCTTAAGATTTTTTTTTCCCACCTAAAATAAAACCTTTAACCAAGGGGTTCCAAGGGTTTCAAAGAATTTAAATTTTTAAAAAAAGGACCCAAAAAAATCAAATTACCTTTACCAAATTTTAATACAACTTTCAAATAATTGGTTTTCAAAATTTTCCCAAAAATTTTGGGGGTTTTCATACAAAGGGGGAAGGGACAAAAAAATTTCCCGGCGATTTTAAATCGAAAAATTTGAAATCCTAAATTTAAATTTTTATCCTTTTAAATTAATTTAAAACGGGAAAAGGTTTTCAATTTTTAAAAATTTACCTAAAATTTTTTCAAAAATTTCAAAAACCCCTCATGGAAAATCAATTTTTGTAAAAAAATTTTTAAAAATTTTTTAAAAAAAATCAAAACAAAAAAAAAAAAAATTTTAAAAATTTTAAAAATTTTCCCTTTAAAACAAATTTTTTAAAAAAACCCAAAAATTTAAAATTTAAAAAAAATT
>JARFIW010000730.1:0-23611 GCA_036346225.1 Platerodrilus igneus | reverse complement strand
ACAACGTATATCCGTACACTACAATAAAATATTTCTAAATATAAAGAACATAAACTTGAAGAAGATTAACAACCTCAAAGAAGCAATAGTAAATAAGATTAATTCACAAAATACATGGTTTACTAACCTTTCAAATATCAACGTACCACAAGAGATTCAACAGTTGATGGCATTAGGACCCAATTTTAGTGTAAATCCTATAATCGATGATATTAGTATACCAAAATTATTAGCAGATATAGAATCAATTGTGTCCAGTTCAAATACAGAATCAAAAGACATTCTACTTGCACGTATCACTAATATCATAACAAATTTCACAAATAATTCATTTAAATCTCTAACAGAATACAGAAAATTACTATTTAAAGCTTCTAAATTCCTAAAAAACCATAAAGAATTAATTTTAACCAAATCAGACAAAGGTAATGTAACAGTATTATTAACCACTACACAATACAAAGAAATGACAGACACAATTATCAAAGATCGTAAATATTACATTCCCATCAATAGAGATCCAACTAGTACTATACAACAAAAAGCAAATAAGATGATCAAAGAACTTAAAGATACCAAAAAATAAATCCAGAAGAAGCCACTAAATTAATGATCTATAATGCTACTCCACCAAAATTCTATGGCCTACCTAAAATTCATAAACCCACACTTTCCTTACGTCCAATAATTTCTTCAATATCAGCACCTAACTCTAAAATTTCTGAATTGATAACCAAAATTCTTACATCCACGTATAACACTAATAATCCATACTATGTCCAAGATTCATTCCATTTTGCAAATTTTATTAATGAATTTAAAATACCTCAAAATTACGTTATCATCAGCTTAGATGTCATATCTTTATTTAGTAACATTTCATTAAATCTAACCAAAAAAAGTATTGATTTACATTGGGATAATATACAAAAAAACTGTAAAATAAACAAAACTAACTTCTTAAAACTAATCGAATTCTTATTCGACACTACTTACTTTACTGTAAATAACAACTTCTATAAACAAATCCTAGGAACCCCTATGGGAGCCAGTGTATCACCTATCATCGCTCAATTTATTATGGACGATTTAATAGACAATTGCATCACGAAATTTGATTTTAGTTTTCCTTTCTTAAAAAAATATGTCGACGATTTAATCTGCTGCATACCATTAGACACTGAAAATCATATATTACAAATATTTAACAGTTACGATCCATCAATCCAATTCACAATAGAAAAAGAAACAAACTGTTCAGTTCCCTTTTTAGACATGAAAATAATAAGAAAAAATAACACTTTAATAACAGAATGGTATAATAAACCAATGTCATCTGGCAGATATTTAAACCACTATTCTTTCCATCCTATGCATATAAAAATAAATATAATCCTAGGCTTAAAGAAAAAAATAGAATCTGTGACACACCATACTTTAAAACATAAAAACTTACTTATACTTAAAGATCTACTATATACCCTAAAACTTTAGTTAATTAACTTCTTTTCAATACTTCCAAAATAATTAAAAAAACTCCACCCAATTCTATAAACAATACCGACCAAAATGTTAATAATAATTCAATAACCTTTATCTCACTACCTTACATAGAAAAACTTACTACCAAATCAAACATCTCTTCAAAAACAATAACAATGTAAAAATTTCAATAAAACCCATATTAACACTGAACAAAAATTTATACACAAACTTAAAAGATCCTACTATAAAATTACAAAAATCGGGAATAGTTTATTGCATACCTTGTCAAGAATGTGATGGCAAATATATAGGTCACACATCTACTTGGCTCTCAACAAGACTAACCGCTCATAAAAGTAATTGTAGAAATAATAACAAAACATGCGCACTATCTTCCCATGCTATTGAAACTGGTCACAAAATCAATTATAATGACACTAAAATAATCTTCAATGAAAATAATTATAAAAAAAGAATATTCTTAGAAATGATTGCCATTTCCTTAACAAACACAGCTTTAAACAAAAAAACTGATACACAAAATCTCAACAACATTTATTCACATCTACTAACCGTCATTCAAAAATCTAAAAAACATAAAAATCGATTTAACACTTAACATCAACTTAACATAATTTATAAAATCTTTTGATACTTGTACTCAGATACCTAACTTGAACTGTACACAATTAATTTTAGTATAATCTAGGATACACCTACACACATATGTTATATTTCAAAATCCTGTCACATTAATTTTTAATCTAATAATTGTCACCTAGTTTATTTTATACATAATCGCACATAAAACTTTTAGATGCTACAACCTATTCTAAATTGTTAAAGCTTCATTATTCGTAAGTAATCTTAATATTAATTGTTAACATTCATATAATGTACCTTTAGTTTTCCTGACGAAGAAAATAATAAATTTTCAAAAGCTCGAATAGAAAAAGAAGTTATAATTTCTAATAAATATAGACTGAATCCCCAATAACAACATATTCCAAAGTTATATATATATATATATATATATATATATATATATACAACCCAAAAAAGAACAATGACTTAGTTAATAGACTTTATAAACAAAACTGTATTAACGACAAAAACGATTGTGTATAACAAATTCGGTAGCACCAAAACTTTATGGATTACCAAAATTCATAAGAATGGAATTCCCTTAAGACCCATAGTTGCATCAAATAATTCTCCCACATACAAATTATCTAAATTTATTGCAGATATCTTAACCAAATCTTTTAGTAACACTAACAATTACAACACCAAAGACTCTTTTACATTTGCAGAGGAAATAAAGGATTATTTTATACCTGATGATTTTGTCTTAATATCTCTTGATGTAATTTCTCTATTTACCAATATCCCCATTAACTTAGTACTAGAAATAATTAACCAAAAATGGGATATTATTCAACTAAATTGCAACTTTTCTTTGGAATTATTAACAGAAACCTTAAATTTCATCTTTCATAACTCTTATTTTTCATTCAACAATAGATTTTATGCGCAAATTTTTGGTACTCCTATGGGTTCCCCCTTGAGTCCTATTATTGCTACCATTGTAATGGATTTTCTGTTTGACAATGTCATTCCCACTTTATCGACTCCCCCAGCTATCATTAAAAAAAAAATTTGTTGACGATGTAATTTGTGCCGTACCTAAAAATGAAGTTGATAGGATTTTAAACAGCTTTAACAAATATAACAAACGTATCCAATTTACATTTTTAGGTACGGCACAAATTACATCGTCAACAAATTTTTTTTTAATGATAGCTGGGGAGTCGATAAAGTAGGAATGACATTGTCAAACAGAAAATCCATTACAATGGTAGCAATAATAGGACTCAAGGGGGAACCCATAGGAGTACCAAAAATTTGTGCATAAAATCTATTGTTGAATGAAAAATAAGAGTTATGAAAGATGAAATTTAAGGTTTCTGTTAATAATTCCAAAGAAAAGTTGCAATTTAGTTGAATAATATCCCATTTTTGGTTAATTATTTCTAGTACTAAGTTAATGGGGATATTGGTAAATAGAGAAATTACATCAAGAGATATTAAGACAAAATCATCAGGTATAAAATAATCCTTTATTTCCTCTGCAAATGTAAAAGAGTCTTTGGTGTTGTAATTGTTAGTGTTACTAAAAGATTTGGTTAAGATATCTGCAATAAATGTAGATAATTTGTATGTGGGAGAATTATTTGATGCAACTATGGGTCTTAAGGGAATTCCATTCTTATGAATTTTTGGTAATCCATAAAGTTTTGGTGCTACCGAATTTGTTATACACAATCGTTTTTTGTCGTTAATACAGTTTTGTTTATAAAGTCTATTAACTAAGTCATTGTTCTTTTTTTGGGTTGTATATATATATATATATATATATATATATATATATAACTTTGGAATATGTTGTTATTGGGGATTCAGTCTATATTTATTAGAAATTATAACTTCTTTTTTTCTATTCGAGCTTTCGAAAATTTATTATTTTCTTCGTCAGGAAAACTAAAGGTACATTATATGAATGTTAACAATTAATATTAAGATTACTTACGAATAATGAAGCTTTAACAATTTAGAATAGGTTGTAGCATCTAAAAGTTTTATGTGCGATTATGTATAAAATAAACTAGGTGACAATTATTAGATTAAAAATTAATGTGACAGGATTTTGAAATATAACATATGTGTGTAGGTGTATCCTAGATTATACTAAAATTAATTGTGTACAGTTCAAGTTAGGTATCTGAGTACAAGTATCAAAAGATTTTATAAATTATGTTAAGTTGATGTTAAGTGTTAAATCGATTTTTATGTTTTTTAGATTTTTGAATGACGGTTAGTAGATGTGAATAAATGTTGTTGAGATTTTGTGTATCAGTTTTTTTGTTTAAAGCTGTGTTTGTTAAGGAAATGGCAATCATTTCTAAGAATATTCTTTTTTTATAATTATTTTCATTGAAGATTATTTTAGTGTCATTATAATTGATTTTGTGACCAGTTTCAATAGCATGGGAAGATAGTGCGCATGTTTTGTTATTATTTCTACAATTACTTTTATGAGCGGTTAGTCTTGTTGAGAGCCAAGTAGATGTGTGACCTATATATTTGCCATCACATTCTTGACAAGGTATGCAATAAACTATTCCCGATTTTGTAATTTTATAGTAGGATCTTTTAAGTTTGTGTATAAATTTTGTTCAGTGTTAATATGGGTTTTATTGAAATTTTTACATTGTTATTGTTTTTGAAGAGATGTTTGATTTGGTAGTAAGTTTTTCTATGTAAGGTAGTGAGATAAAGGTTATTGAATTATTATTAACATTTTGGTCGGTATTGTTTATAGAATTGGGTGGAGTTTTTTTAATTATTTTGGAAGTATTGAAAAGAAGTTAATTAACTAAAGTTTTAGGGTATATAGTAGATCTTTAAGTATAAGTAAGTTTTTATGTTTTAAAGTATGGTGTGTCACAGATTCTATTTTTTTTCTTTAAGCCTAGGATTATATTTATTTTTATATGCATAGGATGGAAAGAATAGTGGTTTAAATATCTGCCAGATGACATTGGTTTATTATACCATTCTGTTATTAAAGTGTTATTTTTTCTTATTATTTTCATGTCTAAAAAGGGAACTGAACAGTTTGTTTCTTTTTCTATTGTGAATTGGATTGATGGATCGTAACTGTTAAATATTTGTAATATATGATTTTCAGTGTCTAATGGTATGCAGCAGATTAAATCGTCGACATATTTTTTTAAGAAAGGAAAACTAAAATCAAATTTCGTGATGCAATTGTCTATTAAATCGTCCATAATAAATTGAGCGATGATAGGTGATACACTGGCTCCCATAGGGGTTCCTAGGATTTGTTTATAGAAGTTGTTATTTACAGTAAAGTAAGTAATGTCGAATAAGAATTCGATTAGTTTTAAGAAGTTAGTTTTGTTTATTTTACAGTTTTTTTGTATATTATCCCAATGTAAATCAATACTTTTTTTTGGTTAGATTTAATGAAATGTTACTAAATAAGATATGACATCTAAGCTGATGATAACGTAATTTTGAGGTATTTTAAATTCATTAATAAAATTTGCAAAATGGAATGAATCTTGGACATAGTATGGATTATTAGTGTTATACGTGGATGTAAGAATTTTGGTTATCAATTCAGAAATTTTAGAGTTAGGTGCTGATATTGAAGAAATTATTGGACGTAAGGAAAGTGTGGGTTTATGAATTTTAGGTAGGCCATAGAATTTTGGTGGAGTAGCATTATAGATCATTAATTTAGTGGCTTCTTCTGGATTTATTTTTTGGTATCTTTAAGTTCTTTGATCATCTTATTTGCTTTTTGTTGTATAGTACTAGTTGGATCTCTATTGATGGGAATGTAATATTTACGATCTTTGATAATTGTGTCTGTCATTTCTTTGTATTGTGTAGTGGTTAATAATACTGTTACATTACCTTTGTCTGATTTGGTTAAAATTAATTCTTTATGGTTTTTTAGGAATTTAGAAGCTTTAAATAGTAATTTTCTGTATTCTGTTAGAGATTTAAATGAATTATTTGTGAAATTTGTTATGATATTAGTGATACGTGCAAGTAGAATGTCTTTTGATTCTGTATTTGAACTGGACACAATTGATTCTATATCTGCTAATAATTTTGGTATACTAATATCATCGATTATAGGATTTACACTAAAATTGGGTCCTAATGCCATCAACTGTTGAATCTCTTGTGGTACGTTGATATTTGAAAGGTTAGTAAACCATGTATTTTGTGAATTAATCTTATTTACTATTGCTTCTTTGAGGTTGTTAATCTTCTTCAAGTTTATGTTCTTTATATTTAGAAATATTTTATTGTAGTGTACGGATATACGTTGTTGAAATTCTAATGTGATAAAATCTGGTAATAGGTTTTTTGCTTGTGCTATGGAATATTTTAATTGACTTTCTAAAGTTTTAAGGTTTTCTATAGTAATTAATCTGTATTTCTAGGTTTAAAATTTTCTTCTTAAAATTTTCATTGAATCTTAAAACAGCTTGTTTCATTTTACCTGAGTTACTAATTAGTAAATTGTCGACACAACGTAATGATGCTGTAATATGGTTTGGACGAAGATTGTTGGTTCGGCAAGTAAGAAGATAAATACGTCTATTTCTAATAGATGCTAATTTCATAGTTAAATTTGACCATTGTTTGAGATGGGTGACTGCTTCATTACCATAATTGATACGGATTTGTTGGTAGAACCCCATACTTCTATATAATTAAGTTAATATCGACTGTAAAATATATAACTTTGGAATATGTTTTTATTAGGGATTCAGTCTATATTTATTAGAAATTATAACTCCTTTTTTTCTATTCGAGCTTTCGAAAATTTATTATTTTCTTCGTCAGGAAAACTAAAGATACATTATATGAATGTTAGTAAACCATGTATTTTGTGAATTAATCTTATTTACTATTGCTTCTTTGAGGTTGTTAATCTTCTTCAAGTTTATGTTCTTTATATTTAGAAATATTTTATTGTAGTGTACGGTATAATCTAGGATACACTTACACACATATGTTATATTTCAAAATCCTGTCACATTAATTTTTAATCTAATAATTGTCACCTAGTTTATTTTATACATAATCGCACATAAAACTTTTAGATGCTACAACCTATTCTAAATTGTTAAAGCTTCATTATTCGTAAGTAATCTTAATATTAATTGTTAACATTCATATAATGTACCTTTAGTTTTCCTGACGAAGAAAATAATAAATTTTCAAAAGCTCGAATAGAAAAAGAAGTTATAATTTCTAATAAATATAGACTGAATCCCCAATAACAACATATTCCAAAGTTATATATATATATATATATATATATATATATATATATATATATATATATATATACAACCCAAAAAAGAACAATGACTTAGTTAATAGACTTTATAAACAAAACTGTATTAACGACAAAAACGATTGTGTATAACAAATTCGGTAGCACCAAAACTTTATGGATTACCAAAATTCATAAGAATGGAATTCCTTAAGACCCATAGTTGCATCAAATAATTCTCCCACATACAAATTATCTAAATTTATTGCAGATATCTTAACCAAATCTTTTAGTAACACTAACAATTACAACACCAAAGACTCTTTTACATTTGCAGAGGAAATAAAAAATTATTTTATACCTGATGATTTTGTCTTAATATCTCTTGATGTAATTTCTCTATTTACCAATATCCCCATTAACTTAGTACTAGAAATAATTAACCAAAAATGGGATATTATTCAACTAAATTGCAACTTTTCTTTGGAATTATTAACAGAAACCTTAAATTTCATCTTTCATAACTCTTATTTTTCATTCAACAATAGATTTTATGCGCAAATTTTTGGTACTCCTATGGGTTCCCCCTTGAGTCCTATTATTGCTACCATTGTAATGGATTTTCTGTTTGACAATGTCATTCCCACTTTATCGACTCCCCCAGCTATCATTAAAAAAAAAATTTGTTGACGATGTAATTTGTGCCGTACCTAAAAATGAAGTTGATAGGATTTTAAACAGCTTTAACAAATATAACAAACGTATCCAATTTACATTGGAAATAGAACATAACAGCAGTATTCCATTTTTGGATACTAAAATAATAAGAAGCCCCAACAACAAGCTCCTGCTAGACTGGTTCCAGAAACCTACCAGTTCTGGTAGGTACATCAACTATTATTCGAATCATAGTATAAATTACAAAATAAACACCCTGTTATGTTTAAAAAACAGAATTATAAGAATTTCAGATCCTTCATTTCATAGAAAAAATTTGACACTTCTATCAAACACCATGGTAAACAATGGTTATCCGAAATCGCTCGTAAATAAATTGATATTCAGTTCGAGCAGTAATAAAGAATGTCAAAAGAACCAGCAATCAACAAATAGTGTTGCGTATAAAAAGTTACCGATGATAAAGGGTTTAACCCCAAAATTAGTAAACATTTTAAAAAACGATGGCATGGTCATTTCAAAGTATAATTCAGTCACGGTTGGCCAACTTTTTTCAAACACAAAAGATAGAACTCCCATGCTACATCGTTACAATATTGTGTATTCCATTCCTTGCCAAGGATGTGACAAAATTTATATAGGACAGACATCACAATGGCTGCGCTCAAGAATTGTGCAGCATAAGAGCGACTGCAAAATAAAAAAGAGTTCATGCGCATTAGCGTGTCACGCAAACAATACTAACCATTATCCGGATTTTAATAATGTCAAAGTGTTGGATAAAGAAAATTCTTACAAAAGTAGACTTTTTCTGGAAATGGCTCATATAGTAAACAATAAAAAAGCTCTAAACTTCAAAACAGATACAAATAATTTGAACGCTGTGTATATGTATTTACTCAAGTACAAGAAATCAAACAACATAAGGTAAATACAGATAATCAACCATGCACTTTAATAATGTTATCGTACTAATTATGTTTTGGTTCTCAATGGAATTTATATTTTAAAAGTCACAATTTATTTTAATTTATAACGTGTATTGTGATAGACGTGAATAGTTGTTTCTTGTACTTTTATCAAATGTTTTATTTAATTTATTTATTTTAAGTTTTAATGATAATTCTTAAAGCCAAGATAGTATTTTAACTCCAGTTTTTGTAAGTAATATTTTATAATTCTTATGTTAATGACACTCACAGTTACTTTACAGCACCCTGAAGAAGATTTTAAATAAATCGAAAGCTCGGTAAAAAACAAATAGAGTTTTATTACTAGAAGACCAAATAACCTGTAATTATTAATTGTATACACTGCTGGTCGTCACTTTTAACTAATTGTTATATATATATATATATATATATATATATATATATATTTCTGTGATACCCTATAAGAATCGAGCCTCACGAATTGGGCGTCAAGATTTGCTGTGATTCTCGTTACTACGGTGAAATCTCCTCTGATATTATATATTTCGCCGTAGAAATCTCTTCTGATATTAGATCTCTTACCTGAATATCGCCTCTTGAATCCTTCCGCCTCGGCTGCTCACCTAGTTAAAACTTTCATCCTCATTCATAAAAAAAAAATACATTCCTACCACAAACATCAACATTAACTCTATTTACACCAATATTCACAATACATTAAAATTTCAAAATTAAATTTCAGCATAAATTTCAGCATCATAGAATTTCAAGTTCATATTTGTCATCATTTTTAATTTGCATCCAGAATTAAAGTCCTTGTAGGATGCATACTAATTAAGTTAACAGTATTTGCAGACCTGAGTCTGAATAAAAGGGAGCATCTCCCACCCCTTTACGTTAATTTAACGGGTTAGTCTAATTGAGCTCAAAGACAGACCCAAATTTTCATCATAATCAAAAACATAAACCTGATAAATACTCCTTTCTACTTATACAAGAAAATTTTACCTTAAAATTCAAAATTTGTTGTTTATACAAATTTACTACTGTCCATTTTTATCAAACAAATTATAAAGATATTCAACACACACCAAAACATCTAAGATCGAACAAAATGCATAATTTACCTGAATGTTAATGCACTCGTGGCTTCAATGTACATCGGACTTGCTAATCCCACCGTCTAAAAGGTTTCAGGGTTTCCAGGAACTCATCTAAGTATATCGAAATTTTGTTTTGTGGATCCAATCACGTTTACGAATAACATTTGATTAATAACACTCCCGATAAATAGCAATGAAATTCGTAATTCTTTTAAGCTATACCAAAAACTGCCTACTTCTATTTATTTATTTATCGTTATTAATTTGGATAATTAGTACAGTAATACCCGCAAATATAACTAGACTTTGTTACCTTTATTTATCTTCTCTAAGTGTACTAATAACTTTTATTGTAGCAGGTAATCACCACGTATTCTACTTAAAGTATCGAATAATCAAAAAATAAAGAGCAAAACTGTTTAAAGTATCGAATAAAATCAAAAATATAAGAGCTACCGCTTGAGTATCGTATAAGATCAAAAATAAAAGAGAGCGAAACTCTTATTAGCCCGGGTTTATTTAATGGCTCGCTTGCAAGTCGAATTTGTCCGGCGACGGCCGATTTTCAGTAATTCGCATTCTATTTTCCCTTCCGACGACTCGGCACAGCGATTCTACTAAAAATTTACACTCGTCCGAGTTGAAAATCTAAGAAATTTCCACACGGCTTGCAACACGTCCGAGAACAACTAATTAATTTTACACACCAACTGATTTGCTTTCCCCTCTCATGTTTGCATCTTATTTTAACCTTAATCGCCAATCTAGTCTGTTCGTTCTATCTAAAACCTGTGCGCTTGTTTCACATTTTTCCCCTCATTTAACTGCTAATGCACTCCATCTCGCTTGTCTTTATACCACAAACTCGCTTTCTTACTTGCACTCATATAGCTTGAAGTTTATCGACTAACATATACATCGTTATTCTTGCAAGTGTTCTGAGTCCTAATACGCCCAAGGCTCTTACGTGACTTTTCCCATGTCTTTTATAATTTCTCGATAGTTTGAGTACTTGGAACGATTAAATTAACTACAAATTGAACAATTTCAACTCTGCTTCTTTTTATAGAAAGCGTCCAGTGAATAATCTCAACCCCTTATTTTTAATGAAACGAATAAATTTTTACGCTCCATGGTTTTAATAATGCTTATTATCTAATGAAATTCTATACAAACCCTACATTCTAATTGAATGATTTAAATCTACACAGTAGGCCTTTAATTAAGCGTACTATTTTCACTGCTTTAATGTACACGGTGTTTAATATTATCTAAACAATATAAACCCTATGTTTAGAAGTAAATGACGAATTTATCCAATATGCCTTTAAATGAAGCGTATTATTGCCCAAAGCTTTCTTATGCACGGTGATTAAAATTATTTGATGTCGTTTATTAATTTTTCTACCTACCTATATAATAATACTAAATTCTTGAACGTAAATCAATAGCTAAAAACAAAGGTGGTGAACTCTTGGGATACACTCGTTCAAAGTTTTTAGCTATATATATATATATATATATATATATATATATATATATAATATAATTTCATTTTTATCATTTCTAATTAAAAAGTGTCTAGGAATGGTACAGAGTAATTTGATTCCGTTTCTATTGTAAATTGAATGTGGGTATTGTATTTATTAAAAATGTTAAGAGTTTCATCTATTTTATCTTTCGGAATAATTAAAAAATAATTAAAAAAAGTGAAACTGAAAGGTTTCAAAATTTGACATTTTTATTTTTATTTTTATACAAGTTATACAATTTTCTTATAACAAATTGAAGCAAAAATTAGTTAAAATAGATTTCGATGTAATTTTCATGTTAATTTAATGTTTAACCTCGTCTTGTAAGTTACTATCAATTCATTTATATGTTAGCCTAGTTAATTGTAAAATTTTAGAAAGCCTGTGATCAAGAATTTAAATAAAATTCGAAAATTTAGGCCTTAAAAAAGAGTTTACTTTCCTACAGCTGACCTCAAACCCATTAATAATATATCATCATATATATATATATATATATATATATATATATATATATATTTATATTTATATATATAAATATTAATGTATTATATTTATCTTGTACTTGCCTAAAATTTAACTAATAGAATTTTTTTGTGACGGAAATATTTATTTGATCCATATTACAATATCATCTTTTATCTTACTTTAGTCGCTTTTATTTCGATTTGGTTTTTATTAGATTCAAATTTTACTGCGCATTTGAGTAGTCCGCTGGCACCCATATGTTTGCAGTAAACTGTACTAACATAGCACTATCCAATACAACGGATACCTTTATTTTTGACGACACTTTCCCGCCAGGCGTGAAGTTGGTGGAATAACTTTAACTGCTTATAACTATTGTTTGAGTAGTGCACTGACATACATATTTGGGCACTAAAAACACTAACGAAGCACTAAGCATTACACCTGCTACAGTTAACACTTTTTCGCAAGGCGTGAAGTTGGCGGAATAACTTTAACTGCAAACAACTATTTTTTGAGTAGTCCGCTGGCATTCATATGTGGGAACTAAAAAGCACTAACGAAGCACTAGCCATTACACCTGCTACAATCATTCCTGCCGACACTTTTCTGCCAGACGTGAAGTTGGAGAAATAACTTTAACTGCTTATAACTATTTTTTGAATAATCAGCTGACTTTTATATTTTGGCACTAAAAAACATTAACGAAGCACTAACAGTTACACCAATTAAAACTATTCCTGCCGACATTATTCCGCTAACTTCACGCACCTATTTTTACGTATACCTGATTTGGGCGGCTCAAGGCCATCCACATTTATTGTCGTACTGAGTCCAAGTCCGATGTATAATCTTTAACGCGCCATTGATAGGAATGCACTTACGACAGACACCGACAATAAATTAATTAAGCTACGTGAAACTTTACAATTACTTTACTTTGTTTGGAATTGGGTTGAGTAAATACACCCACACCCCCAATACTCTAATTACGATTTTCTTTACCTCGTTTGATTATTTGACTTGCTTTGTCTAGTTAGTTTTATTCTATGTTCTGCGAGAACATTTTGTCGGCAGTTTTATGTAAGCTTTGGATAAGTTTAGATCATTCTGGAATATGCTAACCCTGCTCGTCAGAGGGTTGTTCGACATATTGACCTTGAAGCGCATTCATAAATCTCTTGGTAGTGTCCCTCTAGAAGTATTTGGGTTCACATATCTGCCGTCTGTTCTATTTATTTCTACCGATGCTGAAGGAAATGATACCATTTCCTCTTTCATAATTCCAATATTACTCATTTTAGGAAAATGCAATGCTCTTGGTTGATAGCATTACTATGTTTCGCATTTTAACCATTTCAGAATCATTGTTATTATACGTAAGCCACAAAAAGTTTAGCTTAAAAGTTAGTTGGCAGTACACAAGGTTTCGAAATGTCACACGCTTAGAAGTTCTTGTTGCTTCTTTTATACTGCATCATAGTTAAAGTTCTTGCCAGTTGCAACTTACATCAAACGAATATTTCAGATAAACGTTATCAATCGAGTACTGGTAGTATTTCGATACCTTGTAAACATGTGTTTGAATACGGAATTTTATTTTTTGTTTAAAACATTTTCTTGGCAGCACTTGTAATCGACTTTAGCATTTCGTGAATTATAAGAATTTGTTACATGACAATGAAACCGAAAGCGGTTAACAAGTTTCCTACTTGAATTGTACGACGATAATTGTGTAGCAAAGAGATTTGTTTAGCTGCATTTCGAGCAGTTCTATGTTTTGTAGCGTAAGGCTTCGATTCTTTCTTTAATGTATTCAGGTGTTGAAAAGTTTGTTAGATTTTATGAGAACTTATTGGTTTACTGAACTTTGAATACAAGGGCAGTCACTTTCACGAAAGTAACATGCACGCAAGAGAAACCGTCTCGACTAGTTGCACGCTTACTGAGTATTATTAAAAATAGATTAAGCTATGTAGATTTTCATTAATTATTATATACTTTCTCCAAAATTTCTGCTATATATGCCGCATATTTTAAAATAACTTAGGGTATATGCACCTATAAATAAAATCTTTAGCAATTCTGTGAAATAGACTTTAAAAACTGTCGCACAGAAAAACGCATCCTTCTCCAAAACATTTTATTGTAACGAAAATCCTATTTGCACAAACAACCGTTCTTTATTATCAAACTGATTACACAAGCCTTTTCGACAGCTTGTAGCTACAATGAAATTCTAAAACATCTCGCAGCAATTTCTTTCAAGCTAATCCCTAACCCTAGAAATAGTAATTTCTAAGACTACGATGCTGTGTTCTTAATTACTTATATTGATGCAGTATGATTAATTTTGATTAATTTTTATTATTACTACCACTATTTATATAGGTCACTTCACTAATTTATGTCACAGCTTTTTAGAACGAGTAAAAACGTAAAATTTGTAATCAAAGCTTCAATTAGAATTGAACTAACAAACGCTCATCACGACAATTTATATTTTATCCAATCGTTTTAATTATTTCCACAACATACCAGAATATGCAAAAAATCTCGAACGTGCCTATTGAAGGCTTTGTAAAGCTTTTAAATGCAAACTCTTGTACCTGTGTAAATAAGTCCATCTCCCGCAAGGGTTATCAATCACCTTCTATGTACAAACGCTTCGTTTACGTTCTAATGTAATTGTTCTGGTCAGAGTTTGTCTAAACGGCGTTACACTTTCCCTTTCTTAAAGCTTTCTGTCCCATAAAATTCATTGACCCAAACAACGGAAGTCCTCATGGACAGTCGAAACCATTTTTGCAGTTTCCATGTTGATAGAAGTAGCAGTCAACGCTCTTCATAGCAGGCACGATACCGTATTAATTGTATTCACACACCAACATCACAACATTACACATCAACATTTGGGTGGCGTTAATCACTTTGACCAACACATGCCTTATTATGAAGTTTCTTGAGGGAGCCGCAGGTAGTGGATGAAATTATTTTATTTCATGTTAAATTCTGTGGTTGTGAATGCATAATCTAACATGAAATAAAATAATTTATTATTTATTATCTAAAAAGTAATTTCATTTATAAATTCCACCTTCTCCTGTAAAGCTTTAGTGTTATGTTAACTTTGATACTCGACTTTAATCTCTCTGTGGAATAGTCCTTATCTTCTTAAATATTTTTGTGTTAGTACTACGGTGCGAAATGCGTCTTACCCCTAATCCTTTTGTTTTACGGCTTTTTGTTGTTTTGTTAGGTTAGAGAGTTAACTACCCTGTAATATTTAATGAAAAATAACGCTCGAAGTACAAAATCGACTACTATTGTGATATCATTAAACGCAAACAGAAAACAGAATCAGAATGATTGATAAAGTAGATTTCCATACAATGAAGACATATATGAATGATCCAAAAAGGAGGAAAGAATGGATTTTCCGGTGTAGTTTAGTTGGAAGAATTTATTTTGATAACGAAAGTATATCTTTGTTTATATCTTTTGAAGAAAATTTGTGTACCATAGTTAATTTAAGTAGGTTAAATTACATAAAAGTTTAGAATGTAGATATATTTCTGTAAATGGATATTGTTAGACTGTTTTGAGGTCGAATTTGATTAAGTTCGATCATTTTCAAATGTTATAGAGGGGAATCTGATCAACTATGCTTTTTTCGTTTTACGGAATTGGAAGAGGTTATTGCAATTATTCATCCTATTTTTAATAATATCTACATAGTGTGACTTACATAAGAAAGGACGGAGAGACTATGTTCTCCATATTAATCTACAGTAATTAGAACTGTCTGTTTTCTGACTTAAAATGCACTCTTCATTTGTAGTTTTAATGCTTGTGTGTAAGTAATCCTTTTGGATAAATCGTGTTGAACAAAGGTGTTTGTAAATGTGGTGAATATTATAATTTAAAGGAATGTTTATAAATGTTTAATGTTATTATAATTGAGATGTTGAAATTTCGTTGTTTCAATCCATCTAAGTTAGCAAGATTATACAGTCATCTTCAGCTGACAATTCACAACAGCTCAATTTTGTTCTTACATCTTCTATTGAAACCCAGCATTGTGGACCACTTTTCATAGCTGCAGAATTCGTAGCATCCATATTGGCGTCCCAACGTGTTAGGCTTGATTAAGTCCCTCGTGTTAGATTCTGTTGTTGTGAATGCACACACACACACACACACACACACGCACGCACACACACACACACATATATATATATCGCTCTGACAACGGCCGCGCTGAAAGTGTCGTTGAGACGGTGTTGTGACAAGCCCCGCGTTGGGAGCCACTAACAAAGTGCTGTAATAATGGCGCGGTAGTCGTTACTAAATAGGTGATATGAAAAAGGCTGCACGTTGAAGTCCCGCTAAAAAGTGCTGTGACAAGGATCGTTCTGGGACGTTACTAACAGGGCGCTCTGATACAGATATAGCAATTTGTTTAACCTGAAATTATTTACCTACCTTCCTTTCTAATTTTGTCCGGCTAGCTCAACGGAGCTGACGAAGTTTTTCAAAATGAAATCTAACACAGCAATATTACAAAGCACTTACACAGTAATAAATATTCTCTCTCATACAAAAGCATTCGGAACATTTACAACATTGTTTCTTTCAAACATAAAATAATTTCTAAGAAGTATTGATTACAAACAAAATTTGTTGCTTATCTTATTTTAAATTTACAAAATTTAACTTATTCTTTTGAGAATGGTTTACCTGGTTATGATTATTTCCACGCTTGTAAGATTTGTTTTGGCCAGAAGAGATACTTGCCAGATAATCTATTAAAAGGTTAGAGAATTTCGAACTCTGATCACAAATTCTCCTTGTAAAACCCTTTACATACAATTATTTAATAATTAACACTTATTATTATACCTTACATTAAATATAAATCAGTTAAAAAAAAGTGATACTTGCAGAATTCACAAAATCGTCCTCGTAATAAAATATGTTCTTATTTTTAATTGACGTCAAATCAGCTTACAAGATTCTCTATATTAAAATTCTCGTTTAAAACAGCAATTACCAGAGCACATTCCTGGTTAAATCTTCTTTTTGATTATTTAATAAAATCTTTAAAAATAGCGTTATCTTGAAGAACTTTTCCTCTAGTCATTAATAATTTTCATTTTTCGTTCAAGTTACGTTTAAAACATTGCTTCTTTATTCTTTGCAACCTCTCCACTATTAAATTACAATATGCTAACTGCATAATCAAATACTATTTCCGCATGCAACCGCTTGCGACTTAAAATAACGTTTCGCGCTCGAATCAAATTACTGAATAAACTTCTTGAAATCTAATGAATGAATAAATGATTTACTTGATAAACGCTTCTTTATATACAAATTTATTGTTTCCAGAAACTTACTAGAAAAATGTTAAACATTGATGCAAAGAGTCTCGGAAAACCAATTAGCGTCTAAAATTGCAGATATTTATTACCTAATTATCTGATTCCAGTTATCCGTATCGCTCTCTATATGTCTGTATCTCACATATACAGTTATTGTGGCGTCGCATACTAATGCTAAGATCATAAATTATTTTTATCAGATATTTCCGGGATTTTGCAGGGTTTTTTATTGATCGGGCCGCATCTAGGATTAAATGTTTATTTATTAATAAGTTTATACGAATTTAACGTATTTGTGTGTGTGTGTGTGTGTGGGCGCGCGCTATCGCGCACAATAAAGATCCCTACCTTGTTTGGAAAAGTTTTGGCAAAATTCAAAATTTCCACGTAAAAGATCTCGCTTCGTGACCAATATAGTACCAAGTAGAGCACTAGAAAAAATCAAATGCAGTATAGCTGACTGGGCAGGTTACAAAAGCCACCTGGCACTAAACAACACCAAAATTAAAAATGACAGAGAGACTAGTGGAAGGTCTTCTGTAGTTTGGTAGAGTCTGCCAAAGAGACTTCTCGAATTTCTAAGATTCTGTCTGAAGATGCTCGCCACCTATCATGCTGTCTGAAACTTCTCGACCGCAGAGATATATTGACAAGGAAGAACCTGCCGAACCACTTGCAGAAACGCACTTTTTTAGGAGTGTATTTCTCATCTCTACCCCTGGATGAAGCCCACTTGGTGATACCGAACCAGGTGGTGGAAGAAAATAACGTAAAATGATCCATCTCAACCCTTCAACCATTTATGTTCCCTGGTCTGGATGGCACCTTTCCCGCCTTACTACAGTGGGGCTTGGAAAGTTTGCTTCCGTTCTTGGCGGCATTATACAGGGCTCCATCGCCTATAAATACATCTCCAGAATCTGGAGAGTAGTTTATATTCCCAAACCTCGGCAATATTACTATTCCCAGTGAAAAACTTAATCGTCCGATCAGTTTACGTTTTTATGACCCTGTACAGATTGTGCGGCATTGATATAAGGGAAGGGGTGGTAAAAGATTATTCACTCCATAAAAATCAGCATGCTTATATACAAGGAAGGCCTACGCAATCTGTTCTTATTGCAGTTGTAGGGCGAACTGAGAAATCCCTTAGCAACAAAAGTCACCCTTAGGCGTATTCAATGAAATCAAAGGCGCGTTAAACGAAACGATCTTCGCAAGCATCGACAATGCCCAGCGGGGACATTGGGTCGGAGAAACCCTTCGGCAGCTAATCTTACAGAGCTTGCGATACCGTGAAGTACAAGTCATTGTAGGCGACACCTCAATCGCTGCCCTTATATGGGCGTCCAATCACTCCTACTATGGAACCCAGTAGTAGACTGCCTTCTCCAAAGTCCTAACGCTGTGGGCTGCTATACGATGGAATATACGGACGACATGGCCATTGTGGCAGTAGTTAAATTCAAACAACTGTTGTGCAACCCGGTGCAAACAAGCGCTTACGCTAATAGAATGATGATGTATCAATAATTCGCTGACCATTAATCCCAACAAAATGGGACTTGTAGTATTTACCAACTCTTTAAAGTACTTTTAGTCTTTTTGGATGAAGTCAAGTGTCTGGGCAACTTACGTGACAAAAAGCTGAATTGGGTCAAATATCTTCAAACGAAAAGTACAAAACCAAGTATGGTTTTTCGGTAGTGCAGGCGGGTTATAGACAAACCTTGGGGTGTTACTCCAAAGGCTGATCTGTGGCTGTTCTTTATGATAGCTAGACCAAGAACATGTACAAGAGTTAACCGGTTAAAGTATTACAGCGGGATGTAATTTAAAACCTCTTCAATCTCGGAAGCCATTCTAGGCCTCAATTCGCTGGAGCTGCATGTGGAGGAGGTGGCTCTGAGGGCGGTACTAATTCTGCTAGAGAAAGGGTTATGGATCGACAAGGACGGTGGAGGTAGACACCGCAGTAAAGAGGTGGCGCCATGATGCCACCTTTGGACAGAGCGATGGACTCGATAGCATCCTAAATGATATTCAAGAAGCACTTCGGGGTCTTCATTGATCTTGAGGACGCGTCCCGACCAGACATCTCTATCTTCACGGATGGATCCAAAACAAAGGAAGCATTCGGTGCTGGAATCTACTCAGATGATTTTAACCTTCACGAAAGCGTGACACTGGACGCGTTGGCAGCTGCCATTTAGGCACATGTAATCGCTATCATGTACGGCGCAAATGCCAAATATGTAGAATTCAAAATAAAACCACGTTCATTTTATGCGACCGCAGGGCGGTCTTAATGGTCCTAAATAAGCACAAACGTTTCTTAGGGGTAGTACTACAGTGTCACAACAAATTAGCGCTTATTTCTAGTACCAATATTCTCGAAGTAATGTGTATCAAAGTACACTCAGGAGCACATAGCAACGCATAGGCAAACGATCTGGCAAAAAGGGGTTTAACTCTGTGCTTCATCGGCCCTGAAACTTCTGTTCTCATTTCACCTTCTTTAATGCTTTCCAAGGTAAAACTAGTAACTATTCGCCGTCACACGGACACGTGGCTAGTACGAAAAGCTACAAACAGACAGAATTCTGTATCACGTCCCCTGCGAACAAAAACGGTAAATTTTGCATCAACCTGCCAAAACTACGTATCTCGTGAAGCTTCGGACCGCGCATTGCAATTCCAATAAGCACCTGCATATGTTAGGCCTGTCTGACGATCATACTTGTCGCGGGGTCAGTAAGATGATGAGACGGTGGCACACCCATTATGTTCCTGTCTAGCACTCGACAAACTTTATTGCTCTATGCTAGGTGATTTCTAGCCCGACGCAGCCAGAATCAGTAGCACACTCTTGGTATCTTCAGGTTTACTTGCAAGTTAAGGTGGCTGAGTGAGAAAAGTTCAAACTAGTGTAATCCAGGCAGTACAACGGGCTTTTCCTGCGGCCTAAGTGAGTGTAACTCTGGTCACCCTTCCAAACCTTAATAGATAGGTATATACGCGAGGAAAAGGAGCACACACGGCTTCATCGCCCTCCGTGTCAGAAAGAAATAACTATTTAGTCGTCTCTTAGACCACACATCGTTTAGTGAGATGGAAATCCAAGTGGGTTGGCACTCTACAAATTGTATTATACGGAAAGTTTAGAAACCTATCTAGGTAGGTGTAGGCGAGTATTAAAATTTGTATACCTTTAAAAACATTTGCAGTTGCTTTTATAGAAATCACCCCTCACAACTGAAAGCTAGCTGGTGCCTAAGCTTACTGTTACGTTTACTTGGTAGCATACATTTCTTTCAGGTAACTAACGTCAATTTAACACATAATATATTTAGTAACGTCTGATGTGTAATCTGAAAGAGTATATTTCTCTATACATCGATGGCCTGTGTAGGTGTTCAAAGTTTAATTTGCAAATACTACTGCAAACCTCCATACAATATATTTACCTCAGGTTTTCTTTCATTAGCTGCAACTGTGATGAAAGCAAATTCCATTGTGATTGAAATTCGTCGCAGCTTTGTTACTGAAAATTTGATTAGTAACAAAGGAGCCGCTAGGTTGATTGTAGCATCCCTACAGAGTTTGACTTTATAAAGCATTCGGCTGCTGTTCAGATATAATTAACTTTCACGTGTCTTGCGAATTACAACTAAATAGCGAATGCATTAAAATTCACATTTTTACGTAGCCTTTAGTTTAGAATGTGAAGTTTTTAAAGAATTTGTACATCAATTTAGATTGGAATTTGTGATAGGAAAACAATTTTTTAGATAGTCACTACTGAAGACATACCAATGACGGATAAAACTTGTATCAAAGGTATTCAAATTTATTGAAAAATTTGTTACAAGGATTTGCAAGATATTGATCAATTGCTTATTAAACTTGTTTATTCGAATATCAAAATACTTTAAACAACTTAAAATCCATTAAAAATATATTGTTTAGGGAATTTTTAGCAGAAACAATTTAGTTGCTTATATTTCGAACCATTTTCATATAATAAACTTTAGGAACTAATTATCGATTTATTTATCAAACTGACTAGTAGTAGTGCCACTGATACAAATTATACGCGTTAAGTGATCTCTATAAGAGTGTACTGGAGAGCGATGCCTCTTAACTCTCTTCAGATTATTAGAAAATGCATAAGCGTTCAATACAATTCAATACAAATCGAGCTAATAGCTGTATAGCCATTAACAAAACAATAGCTTTATTATTTCACAGGGGAAGAAACATCCACTAACCGGCCAGTTTCGGCTTCCTTAAGCATTTTCAGAGCGAATTAGCGTCCAACCCTATCTTTCGCTGTGAAGATGCTTAAGGAAGCTGAAACCGGCCGGTTAGTGGTTGCCCCCGTGAAGTAATAAAGCTATTGTATTGATAATGGCTATACAACCATTAACCCGATTTGTATTCGTCAATAAGCTCTTATTATTTTCATAAGAGTTTGTTTACAGATACATCTTATTTTATATACTGTTCTACACAATTTCTTATTGCGGGCTGCAAATAATTTGTCTTTTATATATATATATATATATATATATATATATATATAATATATATATATATATATATATATATATATATTCGTGTAATTATACAGGTCAATAGAATACATAAGAACATTAGTGAACTCATAGGGTTGAGAGCGATTGGATACAGTAAAATAAATTTGTTTAGTTAAAAGATTTTCAACAATTATTTTCTATCTTAAATAGTGAATAATAGGGGAATATCGATTTAGTTTAACGCGTGATGAAATGAAATGAAAAGACCTAGATTGAATAAAAGGCTATGAGTACAAGAGAGAAACATAAAGTATATCCAGAAAAAGGGAATCAAGGATCTATAATTTCAAGGATAGTTGTAAGCAGGCACGCGTCGCTCAAAAAGGTGTGAAATGAAGCCAAGCGAGATGATTGTGAAAATTAAACGAGAAGGTCTAAAAATTCAGGTGGTGGAGGCATATGTGTGCGATAGAGCGATATGTACAAGGACGATAAATGATGTTTACTTGAAGTTGAACGCGTGTACCAAGCGAGAGGTAGAGGCTAATCCGGAGAATTTGAAACGACAATTGACGGTTTTAAATGAATTACCACGTACTGTTGTGTTGTTATTAAAAATTATGAGAAATCGACCATCGTTGGTGATTTTCGGGGAAAATAAAGCAACGGTTAAACAAGTATTCGTGCTATCTTGTAAACAGGGGGTTTGCATTATATAATCAGTAATAGAGAGGAGTCTCGCGCACTTTCATTACATCTGTGATACAGTTAATTTACTTCCAAGTGAATTAGTGCAGTCTAATTAAATAAAGTTTATGTAAAAGCTGAGAAAGCGTTATTATTAAATAGTGAAGTTGAGATGTAAGTACAAAGATTTTTGTTTGGATGCACGAGAAGTAGTGGAATTTGAAAATTGTTTGGACGAGGATAAAAACGATGTTTGGGTAGTAGAATTTATTTGCAATAAAAAGAACAAAATTTGGAGATTGGATATTTTGATTGGAATTTATAAAAGAAGAGTTTTTGGAGTAAAGGCATGTATGGTACACATAAGAATTCGACCATAGAATTAATGGATAGACGGAGGACCTACCATACGGCAACATCTAAAAGGGGCCAGTTGGTGGACCGCAGTAAGAAGACAACTACAAGGTAGGAGATAGAATAAGACATTTCATGGTGAATATTTTCAAAGTGTTTGTGGTGTTTTGATGTGTTTTATTATTATTTGATTTGATTTTTATTTGAACAGACATTTATGGGACTGTTAAAACGTAATTGATTTTTGAGCATTATTCATTAATTTGCAGATAACCAAAAGTTGTAAAGAGGTATAGAGAGCTTTTTAAAATTTGGTCGTGCAGAGAATTTCTATGCACATCTATAAAGTTTTAAGATGAACTTATGCTAAAACGAAGGGTAACGTAAGGTATGAGGAATGCCCTCTTACTTTAATAAAAAGTTATGTGTTGAAAAGATTATCAACGTGCATAGTGATTGTTATAAAAATTAGTGCACACATGAATGTATATAAAACGATGGTATTTTAAATTTGAAGAAAAATGTAATTTGGATTTTAGATAAATAGAGTGTGATATTTTGGT
>JARFIW010000729.1:0-18462 GCA_036346225.1 Platerodrilus igneus | reverse complement strand
AATAACAAAGTTTGAAAACTAGAAGAATACAATATCATAACTACATATATTACAAAAATTAATATAACTACATCTTAAATTGAAAATTAAACTTTCCTATCCACATTTAAACAGTCTATAATCCATATATGGATATACAAATACACACATACTCACACACTTCATACCCTCACAAACACACACACAAGCACGCGCACACATCCACACACACCCTCACACATAATATATATAAAACACTAGAACACAGATGGGAATACTACAATAGTTTTATTTACTGATAATTCAGAGATATTGTTCAAACTGGCCTCCATTCTCTCTTAAACAAAGTTCGCATCGTTTTATTAAAGACTTAATAGAATTTAATAAATATACCGCCTTAACTTTACAAAATGCTGCTTCAATTAAATTCCGCAACTCTTCAATACTATGGTTCTGGGTTTTATAGATTTCCTCTTTCAAAAAATTCCACAAGAAATAGTCCAATATCGACAAGTCATGAGATCTAGGCGGCCACTGAACAGGTCCAAACGCACCCATCCATTTATTGAGATATTCTCTATTTAAATAATCACGAGTAATTATAGCGTTGTGCGGGGGTGCACCATCTTGTTGGAACCACACTTTTTGTCTTTTTTCGAGAGACATGTCCTCCAGTAATTCGTGCAAGTTGGTATACAAAATTTCAATATAGCGACAAGCTGAATGATTGTTTTCAAAAATATGGTATTGAAATTTCCCACCAACAATGTAGCAACAAATATTCAAACTGTTAATTAATAACTTTAGAAATTGTTTGAAAACCGGACGAAATATGAGTACAAAAATGTTTAACCTAATATCACGAAATTGGTGTAGTTAAAACGAAAATACACTCACCTGAAGGAACTGTTCCACTTTCAACACAAGCGACTTTCTGCTATTAGTCACCACATAGATTGAAAATTGATGGCAGCATTTCATGAATTTCACAAGGCAGCACATTTTAGGTCCACCATGTTGTACACCGAAATAACAAGTGATAACATGCACTTGTTTTTGACAAAATATGTTGGAGGGAGTGATAACGTCCCAACACACCAATTTTATAAACACGAAAAAATATAGGTATATAGGAATGAAATAAATTGTAATTTATAGAATAACAAAAAAAAGATTTGAATTTGAATACTGAAATTAATCAATCCCGAACATACCGCTCACCAAAATAAGCCATGCTATTTTAATTAATTGAAAATAAATAAATGAAGGTACATCAATATACTTGAACACATGAATACAAAATGTAACTTGAACAAAAGTTGATTCTACACACATAAATAATTATAATTGTGCATATGACTAATTACACAGTGGTAGTGGGCACAACTTAACTAATGGACGATCTAATTTGCCATTTTGAGTGCGCACACGAGCAACCCTAACTACCCCGTCACGTCCTGGAAAAAGAGCAACTACTCGACCAAGTTTCCACTGTAGTGGGGGCGAATTGGAATCTTTGATTAACACCAAATCATGAATATTAACATGGGAAGAGGATTTTATCCATTTCTCACGCTGTTGTAAAGAATGGAGATACTCTGAAGACCAACGCTTCCAGAAGTCTTGGTGCATTCTCTGCAACAGTTGCCACCGAGAAAGTCTATTAAGTTTCAGATTTGTAACGTCAGGATCCGGAGGACACGTCAGCGGTTCCAAAGTAAGAAAATGTCCAGGTGTAAGGACCGATAGATCATTTGGATTACAACTGGGACTGTACAAAGGACGAGAATTTAAAACAGCCTCAATTTGAACAAGCACTGTTAAAAGTTCTTCGTACGTCAACACTTGATCGCCAATAACTCTATATAAGTGAGTCTTGATGGACCGAACACCTCCTTCCCAGATACCACCAAAATGGGGTGAGGCGGGAGGATTAAAATGCCAGTTGATGGCTTAAGATCCCGATACCTCTTGAGCATAAGCAATGAGCAACCTTGATGCTCCGACGAAATTGGTACCCTGGTCGCTATACAAATTGGAACAACGACCTCGTCGTGCTATAAAGCGCCGCAAGGCAGCAAGAAAAGCATCAGATGAAAGCTCAGAAACCAGTTCAATATGTAAAGCCTTTGTGGCCATACACACAAAAATGCAAATGTAGACTTTGGTATGTTTTGCACCTCTACCACGCCTTGAAGTCATAGCAAGAGGACCAGCAAAATCTAGTCCAGCATGACTAAATGGTTTTATTTGAGAAATTAGAGGAGCAGGTAAATCACCCATTAACGGAGACAATGAAGTAGGCTTGATTTTAAAACACTGAACACACTTTGAAAGAACACGATTAATAACACGTTTTAAACCCAACACCCAAAATTGTTGAGAAATCAAATAACCTAAAGTTTGAGGACCTGGATGTAGATATTTACGGTGTGTATATTCTACAATCAACTCACTGAGTCTATGATCTCGAGGAAGTAGTAGAGGATGCTTAGCATCATATAATAATTCAGAATGTCGTAAACGACCACCAACACGCACAAGGTTATCAGAATCGATAAACGGAGCCAATTTTTGAATTGATTTTGCACACACTTTTCCTTTCTCAATACAATCTATTTCATTGAGAAAAACTTCATGCTGTACTATTTTCACAATCACTAGTAATGCTTTATGTAACTCGGCCATAACAAGCGAACCTGTTTTTCTTTGATGAACTTCACTTCGCAAATTATTACCAAAGCGTAAGCAATAAGCCACAACACCTTGTATTTTACGCAATGATGAAAATCTATTCAATAAGACATTTATCTCATCAAAGGGGACAACATTTAACAAATTTAATTTTCTTTGTTCACTTTCTACTACTGGGTCTATTTCCAGTGCATCAAATGAAGAATATTCATTCGAGTTGTAAAGAAAAGTTAGACCGAACCACCACATGGAATGATTTACAAGATCGGAAGGCATTAGTCCACGCGAAGCACAATCTGCGGGATTGTCCACTCCACTGACATGATGCCACTGATGAGGGGCAATCTTATCCTGAATATGACTGATGCAATTACTGACAAATGTCTTCCAACGATGAGGAGACGATTTGATCCATGATAACACCACTGTCGAGTCTGACCATGCATATATCTGATCAGGAGTAATCAGGTTTTTGTAAACACAAGACACGTATTCCACTAAATTGGATAAAAGCACGGCTGCACAAAACTCTAAACGCGGTAAAGAAATTCTCTTAAGAGGAGCAACCTTAGATTTAGCGTATACTAATTTTACGGAAATGTTTCCTTCGAGTGTAACACAACGAATATATATGGCAACAGCATAACCTGCTTCAGAGGCATCACAAAACCCATGAAGCTGCACCGATTGTGCATTATCTATTTGAATATGTCGAAGAATGGTAAGATTGGCTAAACATGGTAATTGTAGGTTATAAGATAACCAACGATCAACTACTTCTGAAGGGGGTTTATCATCCCAATCTAAACCTAAACTCCAAAGTTGTTGCATCAAATGTTTAGTAAGAAGAGTCACAGGAGTTAATAAACCAATCGGATCGAACACTCTAGCAATATCTGATAAAATACCTCGTTTGGTACAAATTTGAGCTGAAGGTTTTACCTTATATTGAAAACAGTCTGTTCGAGGATCCCACTGAAGGCCCAATACCTTCACTGATAATGAATCTGAATCATCAAAACATACCGGTTGAAGATCTTCCACAGGAAGCGACGATAATAATTCACAATGATTACTAGCCCACATACGGAGCGTAAATCCAGCACTGGATAACAAAGATATAAGTTGTTGTTGTAAGTTTAAAGCACTATCTATAGAATTACATTCAGTCACTACATCATCGATGTAGGTGTCAGACATAAGCACCTTAGCAGCTAAAGGATAATTTCTCAAATTATCTTCAGCAAGTTGCAAAAGAACACGAATTGCTAAAAAGGGTGACGAAGAAACACCGTAGGTTACAGTATTCAATTGGTATTCTCCAATAGAATCACTTTTAGAAAATCTCCACAGAATGCGCTGAAAAGCACGATGTTGTTCACATATTTCAATTTGACGATACATTTGTTTTATGTCTGCGGTCAGAACAAATTGATGTAACCTAAAGTTCAAAAGAATACCTGTTAAATCTCTGTAACTTAGGACCAACTAATAATATATCATTTAAGGATGTACCATTTGAAGATTTCGCAGAAGCATCAAACATGACTCTCAACTTTGATGTAGCACTATCAGGTTTGATGACACAATGATGAGGAATGTAAAACCCTGTCAATGGTTCACCACTAAATTTAGTCACTAACGACATGTGACCTGAATCTAGATAATCTTTCATAAAGGCTTTATAGTTATCCGCAAGATCACCATCTCTAGCTAAACGTCTTTCTAAGAATTCGAAACGTCTTAGCGCCATAGAATAGGAATCACCTAATTCCACACTTGTTTCACGAAAAGGTAAATGCAAAACAAATCTACCTTCTTTATTACGTTTATAAGTTTCTTTGAAAATGGCCTCACATTGACTATCTTCGGGAGAAAGTAACACTGTTTTTGGAACTTGTTCGGTTTCCCAGAATTGTCGAAGAACTATATCCAATGGAACACTCACAGTTGTACACAATGATTTCACTTTTGCATCAGAAGAGCAACCAGTTTTTCCACCAATTACCCAACCAAAAACTGTATTCACTGCAGTAGGTTCACCAACATGGCCATGCCGTAAACCAGGTAGCAACACAGAAGAATAAATATCTGCTCCTAATAACAAATCTACTTCACGGGGGCGACCATAATAAGGATCGGCCAAAGATAAATCCTTAAGATGATCCCAACGTTTTGAAACTGGGGCACACGGTACGGAATTAGCGATTGAAGGCACAATAATCACGTCAATTTCAAATTGAATATTAGAATTTTGTGTAGGTTTTATAAAACATGAATCCACACCACAACTAGACATAGTCATTGTTTTTAGACCATGAACATCTATTGAGGATGGAACTGCTTTTAGACCTAATCTTTTCACATATGTTCGAGTCATAAAACTTGCTTGACTTCCATTATCCAGTAACGCTCTACAAGTTTGAAAATTCCCGGCACTATCACGAATATGCAAAAGAACTGTGGACAGTAGGACCACGGAATGTTTGAACACTGTATTGGTTAGAACCGACAATTGTTCAGATGCACTAGATTGTTGAGAAACTTCCTTATCAGTAGAACTGCTAGGATGGGAAGATTCCGGTTTTGTAAAATGTAAGTATGTATGATGTCGCTGTTTACATATACGACATCGAAACTTTGACAAACACTTCGCCAAAGCATGTCCACGAGTTAAGCAATTGAAACACAGATTACAATCCTTCGCCAATTTGTGGCGATCAAAAGGTTCTAATTGCAAGAAGCGATCACACTTTAGAAGTGAATGATCTTTCTTTACAACACACGCACTTAAAATTGTACAAAGTATTACTATTAGAATTCTTTGCACTGGTCACAAATGTAAAAGATTGATTAGCACGATTTGCATTTTGACCACATTTCACTGATTGTTTTTGTTCTGGTTTTGATTTAAGAGATGATGTAGGCTGTCCTGTAATCACTAAATTAGTCTCTAATGCCGTACAATGTTTTAACAAAAAGGCATATAAATCTTCGTACGTTGGTAGCTCCACATCATGAAGTTCAACTTCAAAAGGCTTTCTAGTAACACTATCTAATTTTTGTAACAACAGATTTAATCGAGTAAAATTCCCCATATCATAATTAAATTGCTCAAGTGCCAATGAATTTTCCGAGAAAATTGCTAGCAATGAACGCAAAGAAGTTGCAGAACCCATATTAGCTTTTGGAGCATTATATATGGACTGCCAATAACTAGTAAGCAGAAAACGTTTGTTCTGATACCTGTCCACCAATTGTTGAAAAGAAATTTTATAATTATCTGAAGTCAAAGGGAGTCCCTGAACCATCGCAAGGGCTTCTTTAGATAAAGAGGACACCATATACTGGTACTTCTCTATATCTGAAAGACTATTATTTTCATGAATTAAAGTACGAAACAAAGCATAGAATGTAGGCCAGTCTTTGAAATTGCCATCAAATTTTGGAATAACAATTTTCGGTAATTTAATTTTATTACAACTTGCATTAACACCACTTTTGTGCAAATTAGCATTTTCACAATTTGGATGAGAATGATTTGAACTTGCACGTGAACCTTTAGCACTAGATGGAACATCTACAAGTCTCTGTAGAGTCAAATCCCTATAAATCACTTTTATAGAATATTGACAATCATCAAATTCTGTTTGAATAGCTTCCTGTTCTTCAATATCCTTATCTTCCACTTGAGATACAATTTCAAAATGAACCTCTTCAAATTGACCAACTAATAAAGACAAATCTTCAAAACGAACCTCAAAATCCTTTAACTTCGAAACAGGATCTTGTTGAGCTACTTGCGCAATTTTTAACAAAGCTCGAACCTTGTAAAGTAACACCTTGCGTTTATTTGCTAATTTTTCGATTTCCATTTTCACCATCGTAAACACAAAACACTCTAATGAAAATTGTATGTGCACAATGCAAATACACAAACAAGAAAATCACGAATTATTCACAAAAATGTCCAATAAATGCTTTAGATAGCAATTAAATCAAAAATATATAAATATTAATTTATACAACCAATCACTTTTTAGCAAGAAATTCCTATACTATTTGGAAGAATACCACAATCTGGCAATACAGCACCTAAAAGAGTTGGCAACACTGCACCGCTCACCATAAGGAAATTGAAAATGTCAAATTTATACCCGTCTGTTAAAAGTGTAAACACTCTAAACCATGTGTAATCTTATCAATAAATAGCATTAAATTTGTTCAAATAACCCAAAGTATTCACAATTAATAATAAAAATAAGCTATTTGGAGAGTTTAATGTTTAGGTTAAACCGATTTTCAAACCCGTGCAAAGTATAAAAAAATTTATCGCTTGAAAAAACGCGTCAATTTTAATGAACTGTGAACTGTATATTTTAAGAACTAATTCAAAATTTGGATCGAAGGACCAAAATGTTAATTAATAACTTTAGAAATTGTTTGAAAACCGGACGAAATATGAGTACAAAAATGTTTAACCTAATATCACGAAATTGGTGTAGTTAAAACGAAAATACACTCACCTGAAGGAACTGTTCCACTTTCAACACAAGCGACTTTCTGCCATTAGTCACCACATACATTGAAAATTGATGGCAGCATTTCATGAATTTCACAAGGCAACACATTTTAGGTCCACCATGTTGTACACCGAAATAACAAGTGATAACATGCACTTGTTTTTGACAAAATATGTTGGAGGGAGTGATAACGTCCCAACACACCAATTTTATAAACACGAAAAATATAGGTATATAGGAATGAAATAAATTGTAATTTATAGAATAACAAAAAAAAGATTTGAATTTGAATACTGAAATTAATCAATCCCGAACACAAACCATAACGGCTTTGTTGACGCCTCGTATGTTTGATAGGTATTTTCATTCGACCAGCAAGTGCTTCATCAGACCATATAATGTTATTTCCAAAATTGTTAGTAGCAGCACATTTACGAAGATACCATTGACAAAATCGCCTTTTTTTTGAAAATCGTCGGGAAACAAACTATGTATAATTTTATTTTTATAGGGTCGATATTTATTACGCTTCAATATTCTTGAAGCTGCTGATTTAGAAACACCCATTTCCCTTTCAATTTTCCTACATGATGTTCTTGGGTTCGTTTCCACACATGCTATGGTTGAAACAGTAGTTTGCTCTTAATTAAAAACTGCATACTGATTTGTTCTTGGTTTTTAAAGCAGCCAAACTGTTGTAAATTACTATCTATCCTTTTAAACATGTTAATATTAGGTTGTTGTCTTTCAGGGTATCTGTATTATTTACAAACGACATAGTAATATTATTTGCTATTAGTTACACAATTACCTGTTAAAATATAAAGTTTTTACTGATAGAGGAATTCTCGCAGACTCAATAAATGCAACTAGCATATCGTATTTTTCGTAATTTTCAAATTTTGCCATTTAGTAACAGACTGATGCTTCACTTACAAACTAACAATACAATTTATTGCATGTGCAATAGATATCATTGAAGCTTCTTGACGTTTGTTATACAAACAATTGTCGTTTTTTGTTTACCTTTTGTTTCGCGGCCAACTATTTATTACCAATATAATAAATTATTTTATTATACCAAAAACATGGAATAATTCGGCCATTTGAAAAGATAATTATATTAAGCTATATATTTTTGAAAAGCTGTCAAAAAGAGCTTTTAAATAAAGTGACAACTAATTGTGGTTTTTATTTAAAAAAATGCAAGTTTATATTATAACCTCAAAAGTATTATGAATATTATATATTTGCGTACGCCACTGTATTCTACGTAAAAAACCGCATAAAAGACTTCTACAGTATTTTTGAATATTTTTGCAAACAAACGAGTTATGAGAATTATTAGAATTGTAAAAAAATATCAATTTTTGGCTATAACTCGAAAACAAAAAAAGATCGCTCATTTGTGATTTCACCATTGAATTGATCTCAAAAAGTTGGCACATGACTGCGCACACAGTTTTATTGTATCTTTAATAACAACTAAGTTACCCATTTAATACATCCAATTTGGGACACACACTACTTCATAGATATGTTCATTTAAAAATAAAGCCAAATAAAGCTTCGCAACTGTTAATTATTTTTGTAGTGTACTCTAATGAAGCTAGACATAGACCGCGTTTATTAAAATTAAAACATAAGGCCATACATACAATAAGGCTAGTGAAGATGTTAGGCAACCCAACTTATAGAAGATACAATTGGTGTTGTCTACCTAACACTTACAAAATACACCCCATTTCTTTATATTGCAATTATTTGTATTTAATTATATATTTAATTAAATTTGATATGACGAGCACATCTGTATCATATTTATGATACATTAAGGTTATTTATTAATTCATTATTTTGTACTGTTGGGAGTGTGATGTTATAATAAACAATATTTCCAATAATAAACCATTATTATTAATTTTTTCTGTTTATTTCCCATCAATATATTTCTCTAAAAACTTCGTTCAAAATTGATAAATATGTTTGAAACAGGTTGAATTAAAATTCATTTATTTACCATATACGCCACTGGTTTTTTTACTCGTCATTGTTGTTCTCACTTATTAACATGTAATTAATTGACCATTCTTCTTCTGTATGTCCTCTATAGCACTGGTCTGTGTTTTAATAAACCCCAAAAAATGGCTTTGTATAGAAATGCAATATTTATGTTATATATTTGAATATATACCTCAAAAAGGTACTAAAAAATATTTGAAGATGTAAAAGTTGACGACGTTCAACATTAACTTGTTATTTTCATCTCTGCTGTTTAATATACTTCATATAGTATTTACTACAGCAGAACTAAGCTACATGGTTATCTATAATGGTTTTTTCTCTGTTATGATTGTAATCCATTAGATGGCACACCATAAAAAATTACAAGTGGCTAATAGGGTACTTGCAGATGTACCACAATTTCTAAAACACACTTTCTAAATATAGGAGACCAAACTTACTTACCGATTTAGTCAACAAAATTGATTAATTATTACGTACAAACATATAATTACTAAAATAAAATCATTATTATTTAAAAGTTTGTCATGTGACGAAAAACGCATTCTCATTGGTCTGACGTCACAAATAAGTAAATACAAACGTACTATCTTTTCACCACGACCACAGTACATTAGAACCACATCACATCTGTAATTATAGGTTACGTTATATTTGTTTTAACAATAAACTTAAACGATATTTTACTTTAGTTTTGTGATTCAATTTATTCTAGAGTGATAAACGGTATATAATATTTATATAAAGTTTTGAACAATGGCAGAAGAAGGATTTACAAAAGCTCAATCTGACAATCTACCAAAGGTAGATTCGTTTATGGTTGCTGAATTTTTTGCAAACAGTTCTTTATATATATATATATATATCTGCTGAAATTCGAGGCATAAAGGCAGAAAGGTAAGTATATTTCTATAACAATTGCACTTAGCTCAAAAAATATGTAGCCTTAGACCTTATTGTATTGATCTAATTATGTTTATTTCAGTGCTGGTAGGGATAATTATGGCGATGCAGCTGTTGGTTACGTTCAAGTAAAACGAGAGGGTACTGTTTGCACTGTGAAAGCTAAAGTATGCCCAGAACACAAAGTGCGAAACAAGAATTATTCTGTAACTTTGGTTGTGGACGAGCAAACTGAGGAAGTAGAGAATGTACTTTGTACTGACTGTGCAGCTTCTTCAGGTAGGTGGATTTAAAATTTGTCCAAACTTAATTATGACGGACATTGCATAGAACGTCAACTGATTTTTTTACCTTTTTTATATCTATTCAATTCATATTAGCTAAAAGCAGTTTAAAATGTTAACAAATTATGTGTTAAATTATTAATATATATCAGTATTTTGCATAGCAATACTGACAATATTCATTATTGTTACAGGTGGTTGTAAACATGCAATCGCGTTCCTTATGTGGGTTCATCGAAGAAGTGAGCAACCTTCGTCTACAGAAGTCGAGTGCTATTGGCGCAAATCTAAGCTTGCTACTGTTGGTACAAGTATAAAACTTGTAACATTAAAAGATTTTGGAAAGATGAAGGCCCAGCAATTACCACACCCCTCGAATGGTAAATTTTTAGAACAATTTGTTGAAATTGGTAAACAACGTTGCATCAGCAGTGAAATTTTAAAATACTTTCAACAAGACAATTCGCTTAATAGAATTGGAATGCATAGACTATTGGTACGTTTTGTGAACCAAGGGGGCTACACTGCTGAAGAGTTTTTTGCATTGTGTAAAAAGATATATCTGAAGCCGATTGTCAGACAGCTTGCAAAGCAACTGTTGATCAAAGTGCTAATAAACTATGGCATCTGTTACGTTATGGTCGAATAACAGCTTCAAAAATATATCAAGTAACCAAGTGCAAAAAAGATTTAGGTGTATTAATAGAAAATATTGTTGGTAGTTTAAAAATACCTGAAACTCTAGCTATGCAGAGAGCCAAACATTTGGAAAAGCAAGTTATTCCTATTATAGAGGAACAGTTAAATATAAAATTACATTCGGCAAGATTCTTAATATCTCCTGATAATCCCATTATGGGTGCATCCCCAGATGCTGTAGCTGAAAATTGCGTTGTTGAAATTAAATGCCCGACTAGTATAAAAACATTTCAACTTTATGTAAAAGATGGACAAATAACAAATAAGTTTAAAGCACAAATTCATTTACAAATGTATTTTTTTAAAAAGCAAACTGGTATTTTTTGTGTAGCAGACCCTAATTTTGAATTAAATAATAAGATATCAATTTTTTACATCAAGTATGACCAAGATTTTATGATGTCCATTATTGATAGTGCAAAGATATTTTGGGTAAACAATATTTTTCCGTTGTTAATAAAAGGATTAAAAGATTTGTAAATATCTAATTTAATTTTTAAGTATTATTAAATAGTAATTGTAAGTTGTTGAACACATCCTTGTACTTTGTCATTACATGTACTGTTGATTAAATTTATGTTAACTATACCTAGTGTACAATTTTTTATTTTATTAATGGTCCTTGTAAATTAACTAAACCACTAGCTATAACTATAACATCGTCCATGTACGGTATTAACTTTCCACTGACACAAGAGTGCGGTTTCAGTAGTTTGTATTCTCTTAATCGTCTAATCACTCTTTCAATATGAATTCTTAAACTAGCAATTCTCTTTGTTTCGATAGCTTCAGTTTTACTTAATGTTTGACCACTATTAACACTGGGAGGCCTAAGTAATTTGCAGTTTTTATTAATAAGAAGGTGTTCGATGTGTTTAAATCCTCTATCTGCCATTATTACACTGCCCCGTTATAATTTATCTAAACAGTCCGATTTCTCGATAATTATTGTATCCGATGCCCTACCCCAAATCCATCAGAAATAAAAGTAATTATTCCATTAGGTGTGGATGATATCAAATATTTTAAAGTATTAGCTTTTTTATACTCTGACCATGTTAAGGCTTGCTTAATAGCATCAGAAGGTTTTTGAATTTCAATTTCTAAACAGTCTATGATGTACTGTACTTGGCCGTAGCGAGCCATAAATGGTAGGGGTAATAGCTCCTGTATTTTCTCTTTTGCTGGTGATATAATGAATTCTTTCATCAGTTGACTAATCAATGTAACAGATTTTGAAAAGTATCTGCTTGTGGAACTTTCTGAAAGTCCGTAAGCATCCCCAAGCTCCAAAAATGTTTGGTTTAACCGGATTTTCTGTAACATTACATAAATACTTATTGTACCCAACAAGGTATATTTTTCAATAAGATTGATAATGAACATACATTCTTGCGGCACTCCTAAATAGAACCTTGGTCTCATTTTTATAATTCCAACTGTATGATGACGGGCCAGCTTTGAATTATTTTCTGCATACATTTCGTCCATAACAGTTTGCATTTCACTTCCTGATGTAGAAGAAGAACTTTGCCGATATTGTGAGCCCCTTGTTGCCATTTCAGTGCTGCTTGTTTCAGATAATGAAGTTAATGACTCGGATTTTTTTCTAACAATTTGGAAAGATTGATATTTTATAGATGTTGCAACTGGAACTGTACTAACTTTAATGGGAGAGCAACCTTTGCATGCAAACTTTGTAGTTGTTTGTGTATGTTTGCTCCGGAATAGAGGTCTAATGTTAACGGTCACACCAACATTTGTTCTATTATTGTTGCCCTCTTTGGTAAAATGTTGGACATACATTAACGATCCTACAGGTTCCTCGGTAACAGTACTCGTAGCAGTGATATTAGCAGCCTTCTCTCCCATTAAAGCCTCTTGCACCAATTGTGCCTTGTTTCTTTTTACAGCTACTGCACGTGGAATGGTGCTAAACGCTTTTTTTCGATCAGGTTGGCAATCAAATTTATGTGGTACTACAGTTTCTTTCATGCATATTTCAACATTTCCCATTAGCTTCCACTTTCTATAATTTTTCATATCTTTTTCCAACTGCAATTACAAATATTACTAATTAATAATAGAAACAACTAAATTAGGTTGATTCCAATTAAATGATTACTTTCTGGCTTTATAATAATTATAAACCATAATATAACAGCAATTGACTTACATCAAAATGATCTTCACATACAAAAACACTGCTAGTTTCAGAAAATGCAAAATATCTCCTTGCAGCTTGACACCAAAGTTTTTTACGCTTTGCATTCTTAGGCACTTGTATAAATGTTTTGTCTGGGGTTTTTAGAGTAGTATTTTTACAATTAGGAACCATACACCAACGATAATATGTTGATTTTAACATTTCTCTGTATATTAGTGAAATACACTTCTACAAACATGCACTTCAATTGAGAGTATTTACTTATTTGTGACGTCACAGACCGCCATGTTGAAAATGGGCGTTTTTGCGTGTAATTTAAGACTGTTAACTATAAACTTCAATAACTTGTTAAATCACTTTTAAAACCTAAAAATAAACATTGTTTCTCGTTTCCAAACCTCTAACTATTCATTTAAAAAGGCTTTTATTTTTTGTGCAAGTACCCTATTGGTACTCATTATACGACATGATGATTTTCAAATTTCTCTTAAAAATTGTAGTTTGCAGTTATTAAATTTCAGGGTGTATGTAAAACTGTTTTTATATGAAATATCAATGTAATGAGTTGCTGCATATATTCTTAATGAGCAAGAAAGTACTTAATGATAGAAAAGTCAAAATGTGCTAAATTTGCAGTTAGTGAGTTTCTGCTACAAACCGACGATATAAATTTTTTTTTAAATCAATAGGTTGTGCATTTTTTGATACCATTGGCATCTCAAAAACCACAAAAGATACATGGTCAGTTAAATAGGAAAAAGTTGTACATCAAAGTCTCTACAAAATGTATCCGGTGTTGAGCACATCATATATACAGGAGAAAGCTTTAGAGCATTAGCTCTGCATGTTCTTAGGCAGAACATTAATTGTCTTCTAGAAGATGAGGGCATTTGAAAATTAAGGCAAACTAATAAATTTGGAGAATCAATTGTGTTATTCATCAATTTATATACAAACAGCACCACTTTAGTATCACGCCGAGATTTTAAACTGGTTAAAGGAAATCTATTAAGCAGAATTCTGTTGCCTATACCTGTGCAGGGATAGACAGAGTCCTCCTTGAATGCTAAATATTTTAAGAAGCGCCGTTGTACCTTTTGTATCATATTTATGTATGTAACATAGGATGGATTCCAGACTATACTGCCGTATTCGAGTTTGGACCTCACATAGGCAAAGTAAATAATTTTGAGGGTGTCGCAGGTAAGGTGTTTGCCCATCCTAATTAAAAAGCCAAGTGGTTTATATGCTGCTTGAATACTGTTGAAGATGTGTAGACTGAAAGTTAGCTTTGCATCAAAGTGAATTCCCAAACCTAGAGCATTGTCTTTATTTTGGACGAAGGAGTCATTTATAGTATACAGAAATGTAATAACATTGAATTTTCGAATATAGTTTGTAGCAGAACATTTGTCCGAATTTAAAGGTAATTTATTTGAATTACACCAGGTCTGCAATTTACACGATTCTGCTGAAGCTTTATGCAATCTTCTATTTGGTGTGTTCTGCTATACAATTTAAGGTCACCAGCGTAGATTAAACATTCACAATCCAAGGAATTCACAATATCATTAATGAAAAAATAGGATCCAAGGACAGAGCCATGCGGCACACCAGAAATGACAGTAAAATGTTTTGAATTGAAGCCATTATATTCCACATATAGTGTTATATTATTAAGGTAAGGTGAAAGAAATGTTATTAACCGTGGTGCAAAACCTATGTATAACAACTTCTTAAGCAGTAAACCATGGACGTCTCTCAAAAACCTTTGAGAAGTCTGTACAGACTAAGTCTACTTGCTCTCCATTATCAATTGCTTCTGATATATATTGTGTAATAATAGCTAAATTGGATTGTTGTATACATAACTTTGATTGCGAATGAATATATATATATATATATATATATATATATATATATATATATATAGTCATAAAGAGTAAACTTAAATATTTTGCTAAAACTATTAAGGATTACGATGGGATGGTAATTTGATACACTTGATTTAGATCCTTTTTTTATGTACTGGCCTTATTCTAGAAGATTTCCAAACTCAAGAAAATTTTATATTCTTTAGCGAAAGATTAAATATGTATGTAAGTGGTTTGAAGAGGTTAAACTTACAATCTTTAATAAGAATTGCTGGTATATTGTCAGGACCTGCTGTGAATTTGAATTGTAATTTGTTAATTGCCTTAAGTACATCTGTTTCTGTAATTATTGGTAAGTCAATATTAGGAAAGCTGGATGTTGATTCTTGAATAAGATGATCATAATTACATACCATATAAGAAGATTTAAATAGTTCGGCAAACTTGTTTGCAATGAAATTAGGATCAGAATAAGACTGTAGTATGTCATTTGTTGTTGTTGGTTCTTAGAATCTCGTTTATTATTTATATAAGATCAGAACTTTTTAGGATCAGCTTTTATGTTATAATTAAGTTGGGTATGAAAATTATTATACGCAATATTTACACCAGCTTACAGCGAGTGCTTTTTAGATTACTATAGTCAGCACAATTGTCAGTTAATCTATATTGCCTCCACAGATTTGCCTTTTCCTTTATAAGTTTGATGATTTCTTTTGTAAACCACAGTGTTTGTGCTCTACTTTTTGGAACATGCATATCTAAAACTCCATTAAATACTTCATAAAGATGGGAAACTGCCGTCTGTACATTATCGAAGCAATATAGAGTATCCCAGTGGATAGCTGCCATATTACTGTAGAAGGCATTATAATTTACACTTTTGAAGTTAAAATGGACATCTTTCCAGACTGTTTTTACTAGATTTTTAGTGATGACTAAGTACATTAACAGATAATGGTGGATGATGATGATCCACTGGCAATCAATGAAAGCAGAGTTACTTATATTGCAAGTGAGACTAGAGAAAACCAGACAAGTAGTATGCGATTTGAATTATATACAAAATTGTATTGATCAAGATCATAAAATGAGATAAGATTGTTTAAGAGCTACACTCTCGAATAGTTGTTACTTCTCTCGGGATATTCCGGTTGGTTAAAATCTCCTATGAGTAGCATATCCTCATTACAGATGTACTGAAAATTTAGTAGTTCACCAAAGGAAAGTTCATGTGTCCTTTGATTGATTTGGTGGGATGTATAGAACTATTATAATCATTGACCTCTGGTAGTAATGAAGCATGGTTGCCAATAATATTTTATGAATTTCTTATGTATTGCATAATCGTGCAAAAATAATATAATATGTACTGCGTACAAAGCGCTTTCGATTTATATTTTAAATCCACTTCGGTGTTTAACTACAAATTACTAATTAAATGTAAAGAATTCTAAATAAAATTTGCCTTCTACAGTTGACAAGTGGTTAAACAGTTTTGAAAATGTCGATGTCGTGGGTATTGTAGAAGTCGTAAGCATATAAAGGATACGAATTCAAATTCGTTTGAACAAAGGGTAATAGTTTTGGGTGTTGCATAATTTTAAATTGTTCAATATACTGTTGTTTATTTCCTATTCTTCCGGTAGGTCCAGTCTTGTAGGTTGTTTGAGGTGATGTGGTGTAAAATTTTAGCGTCTTTGTTTTTCTTGAATTTGTGGTTATGTTCAAGTAAGTGGTGCCCAAATGCTGATTGAGTGGGTCTGTTAATGTGTTCTTTAATTCTGGTGTTAAGGTTTCTAGTTGTTCTGCCTATATATGATGTATTACATTCATAGCAACATAATTTGTAGATGCCGCTTTTTAATAGGTCTGATGTAGTGTCTTTAGTGTTGTTAAGATTGATGTTTTGTGTGAGTGGTAAGTTATTTTTATATCAGGGGGATACTTTTTTAAAGGATTTCTGTGTTTTTTGTTAAAATTGTTGTTTATGAAAGGTATGCAAATAAATTTTTTGTCAGGTTTCTTTATTAATATTAGTGTAGGCATCTTCTTTTAGTTTTTTATTGTTTTTTTTTTAATAATAGAATGAATTATGTAGGGATTATATCCGCCCTTTAGGGCTATAGACTCTAGAAGTTTTTTCTCTTTGAAAGTTTTTATTGTCCATTGGTATGTTAATTAGTCTATTGACAAAGCTATAATATGCTGCCATTTTGTGTTGGATATGGTGACATGAGGATTCGTGTATAGTATGGTCTGTTTGTGTGGGTTTTCTGTATATGTCGAAGATGAAATTGTTGGTAGTTTTAGTAATTTTTAGGTTGAGGAAATTGATAGAATTGTTTTTCGTGTTCTATTGTGAATTGGATTCTAGGGTTTAAACTGTTTAGTTCTGTTAAAAGTGTGTTAGCTGTGTTCTGGTTACCGTTGAGGAAGATTAAACAGTCATCCACGTATCTAAACCAATTATAAATGTTTTTGTGGTTTGGTATTATCGTTTTGTTTCTAGGTTGTCAATGTATATGTCGGCGAGTAAAGAGGATAAGTTATTGCCCATTGCCAAACAGTTAGGTTGTGAATAATAATTTTCATTGAATAGAAAAAAGTCTTGTGATAGGCAAAATGTAAGTATTGTAATGTAATTGTTCGTATCGGTGTCAGTAAGGGGATAATTTCGTGATGGTCGACGTTGCTGTATAAGTTAGTAATATCTAAGGAGAACACATGGTTGTTAGTTAGGATTTTTGATTGTTTTAGTTTCCATATGAGTTGGTTTGAGTCATAGAATAATAATACACTCTTCATAAATTACATTGCTTTTTATGTACCAAAAATGCATGACCTTCGGCCATTAATTTGTAGGTACACAGATACAGCGGAAATTTAAAACGGTGGAGTTAGAAATTGCGATAAATATTTAAATTGATTATTTAATACAAAACCATAATTTAGGCTCTAACATAATAAAGAAACCTATTGAAGTGAAATTACAACTTAGAACAAGAACAGTACAATATACTAAAGGGAGGTTGAAGGATATACCAAGAATAATAATACGCTACGCTAGCGTGGGCATATTATTATTCTATGGATAGTCCAACAAAATAATGGCGGATTTTAGACATCCGCAAAGAAATTTGGTTTTTCAGAAAACGCTGAGTGTCATTTCTTAACGTGTTATTATTCTATGGTTTGAGCTTTTAATGACATGTTGAGGAGTGTAGTTTGTCAGTGTGTTAAATAGTTTTAGGAGAAATATTGATAGGACCGATATGGGTGAATTAATGAATGATATTACTGGTGTTATTGGA
>JARFIW010000728.1:0-19348 GCA_036346225.1 Platerodrilus igneus | reverse complement strand
TGTATTTTATTTCAGACCTTCTTTAATTTTTGTATGTATTATACCCCGCCCACTCACTGAATGAGCCAGGTTAATTTCTTTATTTTCTTACTTCTTCCTTTTTTTGTTACGCTACGTCAATGCAAGTAGCATCTTCTTTTACTATTCCAGTATTTTATGTAGTAGTGTGGATATTTAGTGGTGGTGTGGTTTTCTGCGTTGTCTGTTATAGAGCTTTCTTGTGATTTCTGTTTGCGTCGTGGTTGCGGTACGGCAGATAGTCCAGCAGCAGAAGGCGGTTCTGTGTAGGTTGATCTTTGTGTGTTGTTGGTAGTTTTGGCTTTTAGTTTTCGACATGGGGTTGATAGTGGTAAGCGGCTCCGTAGCTCAATTGGTTAGGGAGTGACTACTAAGCTTCAGGTTCCAGATTCGATTCCCGACACTGACCGCTTGAAAAATGTTAAGCGAACATTTTTCACAAAAATACGCTCTTTGGGATGAGAGATAAAATATAAGTACCGTGTGTGAATGTTGTTACTCACGTTAAAGATCCCTACCTTGCTTGGAATAGCAAGGATTCGGCAAAATTCAAAACTTCAAAGTAAAAAAAAACTTGCTTCTTGGCCAATGTAGTATCTTCGACTGGGGCATTGAAAGAAAATGAAATGTAGGGTTGATGGTGCTGGGGTTTCGTCCGAAGAAGATTGTATGCCTCTTGCCCTATGGATATCGCCATGCACGGTAATGACTAAAGACGTTAGTTTGTGTTAACCGTGGCAGTTGGCGCAGGTTGGAGTTTCTTCGCACTTCTTTCTGTACTGGGCTGCGGTATGTTGTTAACTGCATTTTAAGAACCTTCGTTTGAAGCCCCAGGGGATGCTGGAATGTTCATAGGTTGGGCACGCGAAGCATTGCAGAATCACCACGCGTGATTCAAATGCCGTGACTCTCACGCAGTGGTAATGCAGGAGCTGTCGGAGGTCGTACATGTTTCTCAAAAATTCGAGGTTCTGCAGATTAACCAGAAAGGTATTGCTGTAATCTTTACCAGAGGCGGCTCCGTGATGTAGTTGGTATGAGTGTAACTTCTATGTTCAAGGTCCCGGGTTCGAATCCCGATACGGTCCGCTTGAAAAATATTAGGCGCACATTTTTCACAAAAACTCACACTCGTTTGGATGAGAGGTAAAATGTAGTTCACGTATGTGGGTGTTGTCGTGCACGTTAAAGATCCCTGCCTTGCTTGGAACCGCAAGGGTCCAGCAAAATTTAAAATTTCCAGGTAAAAAAACTCGCTTCCTGGCTAATGTAGTACTTTCGGGTCGAGCATTGGAAAATCAAATGTAGTGTATTTTGTAGCGAAGCTTGTGGTCAACATTGGTCTAAAAAGAGTAGGAGAATTCTTAATAGAATTTTAATTCTTTTTAAAAGTTGCTCGGAAGAGAGTAGTGTGCTAAACGTTGGTGTACATCAAGTGTAGAAGCCCGAGGTGCACACTTTGCAGATCGAAGATTGAGATGACTCAAGAGCTGCAGTGATACAGCGCCAGAGCAATTCAAAAGTCCTCTGGTTTGCTAGATGAAAGATAGTTGATGAAAGTTCACTGATGCTTTTGCTGTGGAAGTCGGATTGGAAATTCACAGTTTATCGAGACTATAGTCTGTCTTTATTGGCATAACAACAAATAAAATTTCAAAGTTTCCGTTGGTTCCGCCTAATTGGTTCTATGAATAATACAAATTAGTGTTTTTTAGGATTAGGAGTCTATTTGATGTAATGAAAAAAATATCCACAGGGTTTCAAAGCAACATTATTTGGAAGGTTCGCTTTAGCTTATGCGGCGTGGAAAATATCTTCAGAAGGGTTCCGAACAAGTGTTTTTAAAGTTTTGCTACTGAAGAACTAAGTTTCTAGGTTTTATAATAATTTGAGAATAAGAGGTTTTGTATTATATTTTTGAATCGTTCCAAAGAGCTTTTTATTATTTAATTCCTGAAGAACGTATACCAAATTTATACCTTATAGAAAAATGTCAGAAATTCTGAATTCATATAAATTTTGCGTACTCATGCACAAATTATTATTTATGTATGTGATATTACATTAGTTATTTCAACCCTTAGTTTTTCTGTGCTCTACTAACAATAATTTATATTTTGGCAAGCTTAACTGTTTGAACTAAATTATTTTAGCAGCTCAAAGAAACTTTTCTGCTCTGGTTTTATCGAAATGTAGTTCGGAATCGCTTTATTTAACTTCGTTCCAGTTTGTTTAGTCACGAATGGTGTTAACGTCAATGATTCGAGAAGAAACGCTATAACGTTATTTAGTTTTTGAACGCCTATTGTTTACGAATTTTTAACGGTTTTGTTTAAAAATTGTTAGTATAAAAACAGGGAAGCTTTACAGCTTGCCAAAAGATATAAATAAAACGCTCCGTTAATGGAAAGAGGAGCAAATGCATTATAAATAAGAATTGTTCAGATCGTGTTTTATAGAGGTAGGTAAGGTATATTAGAAAGTATACACGAATTGTATATCTAATTTTCTGATATATTATGCAGAGGAATTTCTAAAGCGGTTTCGTGCTAGTGCTGGTGTAAATATCAAGTCGGACATAAATATCAAGTACCTGTTCAATGATACAATGATTTGTATGTACTTAAGTCGATCTCATCAATTAAAATGAAGCAATTTGTATTCGATTGTACGTTTTGATTAATGTTACTTCGTATTTAGGAGGCTTTAAGTTGCTAGTGATTATGCTAAGAATATATCATTGAGAGTGAAAAGTTTAGATTAGTTTTCTGAAAAACAGGAACACTATGAAAGATTAAAATCCCAAGAGTGGTGAGGTAAAAAGAGGTGTAATTAGGGTTAGTGATAAATTAAAAAAAAAGGTGTATGGTTTAAATGTTTCTACCTAATTAAGCTTCTAACTAATAAAACAAACCCATACAGCTCAGACGTCTTGACAATTAGAGTTGTATCAATAGCGAATTCTCAAAACTTAAAGTATAAGTTGGGTATAAAATCGAATTTCAACGTCATTAACTTAGTGAAGTATACCTTTGGTAGGTGTTGCCACCCTTGACGTTGAGTATTTACCATATACGGTAATCATAAAGAAGTGCAAAACCATTTTTTCTAAATTTTTATTTGTGGTTCGGTTTTGACAAACTATCACATTTTTGTTACAGAAATCAAGTCCAACTGGGTAATTTACTAGAGACGAAAATTAAAGAAAACGTATTAGTAATTTTCTCAAAAAAATCTAAACGCACCACTCGATTAAGAGTTCTCTGAAATGGACACGTACCAAATTTTATAAATACTTTGCACATTAACAATTCTGTGGCAAAAGCAAAAATCACATTTTTGTTATGAATGCCTTTCGCCTGATGAAGCAAGCCATGGAATAAAACATCAATAACTAATTTTATTCGTAACAATATTCAACAAAATTATTGGAATTCTAGGAGCTAATTAAGTTGTTGTTGTTGTTGCCTTCACCAACTCGCCGTTAATTTCAATCTACTTATCAACCTTTTTCGTACATTCGTGGTTACCTTTCTCACTTGCTCTGGGTAACATTTGCACAATGCACATGCATGGGTTACTCTAGCGTATAGTTCTTCTACTGACTGTGGTCTTGCCTTATAAACTTTTTTCTTAAGAATGCTAAAAAGAAAAAGTCGCCAGGCGTCCAGCCTAGTAACCATGGCAGAAATTTAATAAGAGGACTGTTTCGTCCTATCCACTGATTTTCAAAGTTTTCGTTCAGCCATTCCCTCACCACTACTGCTTTATACAGGGAAGACCCGTCGAATTGAAATTCTAAATTCAAGCGAACCAGAAGTGGTAAGTCGTGCACTACGTCCCCAAATCCTTTCTAAGAAAGTTCATAACAAATGTCCATTCAAATTACTCTCACAGAAGAAAGGATCAATAATTCTATCATTTCCGCACCGTACATTGATTTTTTGAGAATACTGTCTTTTTGAGTTTATGTCTCACTTAGAATTTTCAGTAGACCAAAAACATGAATTTTGGGACGACATCACCCCATTTGTTCTAAACGTAAGCTCGTCACGAACAGAATTTCTCTTAAAAGTTCCCATTTTCCAGATATTCTCTATGAGCTCATAAACAGATTCCACTTATCTTTCCTCATCTACTAGAGTACGCAACAATTTAGGCTTCAACAGTTTTATTTAATTTTTTATAAGGCACTTATAATATTTTCTCTGGGGATATTTAAGTCTGGACTTAGCCGTTCTTAAGAACGAATTAGACTTATTATGAAAATATTCCAACATTCGTTCGTCAAGTCTCAAGTTCCGACGTGGATTATTTCTGGTTTTGAGAATACGTGTTGATACACAGTTGCGTCTCGTTTGGCCCACAACGATTTTATTTTAATAATTATCCTAAAAGATTTTCTTCTAGAATTAAGTAGGTTATGACGGATTATATAAATATGGTTTTGAGTTCTAGCACGGCTCGAGACTTCTCATCATCATTGGGTCTTCAGTCCTGAAACTGGTTAGACGCGTACCATCATTGTTTCCTATTCTGAACTAACCTACAGATTTCCCCGAAATTTGCACAGTCTGCATCTATCACTATCTGATCTAGGTCTACATCCGCCTCTTTTTTCCTATCTCTGCTTGTCATATATCCCATACTATTCCCCAAAAATGCCTTAGAACGTATTATGCCCTTCTATTTCTCATATTTTTTCCCAAAGATATCCTTGTTCTCTTACTGTTTCTATAACCTATTTGTTATTACCTTTGTCTGTCCATCCTCAAACATCTGAAGCACGGCATTTCAAAGGCCGCTACTGTTCTTCTGTCTGCTTTTCAGACTGCTCGTATTTCGTAGGCATATTGTCTGTGCTGTGCTCCACACATACGCTTTCAACAACTTTTTGTTCTATGTTTGTTGTCTTTCATCATAGGCGCCGTTCTTTCTTGTTAGATGCAGTTCGGTCACCTTCTATTGTTTTACAATTATATACCCTATTTCTCCGACATTCAGTGGTTGCGAAGGGGGGTAAGCAGCCTGTGGCTGCCAAGTTCCCCCAGCACTTGAACATTTACTGATTTAATATTTTTCCAATATGTCTTATCGCACAGTCAACATTAGTTGCAGATATTTCACAACAAACAACTAGTTGTTTATAATAATCATCAGATTTGTCTGCGCTTATTTTTTCGTCATTGGGTTTCCCGTCTCAAAACTGGTTGGACATGTACTTGCACTTATTTCTTTTTTAAACTAACCTACATGGTTCCCTGAAATTCTCACACAGTAATACAGCTCGGTTCCCCTTATATTCTTTTCTAATATTATGCCCTATTTCACAGAGATTTATTGAAGGGGGTTAAGCAACCTGTGGCTGCCAAGATCCCCCAACACTTAGACATTTGCCGAAATAATAGTTTTCCAGTAAATGCTTTCACGCAATTACCATTATTCGAGAATATTGCACCTCCAATGCTTGTAGTTGCTTATAATAAATATCATGTTTAAGTGCAGCTACTTTCTTCGTCATTAATTTATCCATCTTGGGACTGGTTGGATACGTACCTCCATTGATTTCTCTTCTGAGCTAGCCTACACATTTCCCTGAAACTCCTAAAGCCTACAGCCTAACCTAGGTCTACCTCTTCTTCTCTTTTTTTCTATCTCTGCTTCTAGTATATTCCGCACTATTCCTTCATGCCGTAGTATGTGGCCTATCATCCTATCTCTCCTATTTTTACCGTTTTCCACATATTTCTTTCTTCCCTACCATTTTAGTACCTCTTCGTTCTTAACTTTGTCTGTCCATGATATCTTCATCATACGTCTGTAGCACCACATTTCAAAGGCTTCTACCTTTTTCTTGTCCGCTTCTTCCACTGTCCAGGCTTCACAGCCATACAGTGCTGTACTCCACACATATGTTTTGAGCAATCTTTTCCTTGTTTCTATATTTGTGGTCTTTGAGCACAGTAGTTGCTTTTTCTTGTTAAATGTAGCATGACCTTGTGCTAATCTTTGTTTTATATCTTTTGTGCTTTTCCCATCTTGCGTTATTTGGCTTCCTAGGTAGCAGAAATCCTTAACCTCTTGTAAGTTCGTGTTACATATTTGTATTCTTGTTTTTGATTTATTTTTCCCTCCTTTGCATACTAGTACTTTAGTTTTACTTTTGTTAATTTTCATACCGTATCTCTCTGTTAGAACCGTTTCCATTTCATTGAGATCAGTTTCAAACTCTTCCTTTCTAGATGCTAATACCGCTATATCATCTGCAAATCTAAGCATATCTATTTTTTGTCCCTGCATAGTAATTCCAAATGTCTTCCTGCATTTGACAGTATTCATTGCCTCCTCAATGTACAGTTTAAAAATTAGTGGGGATAGGGAACATCCCTGTCTTACCCCTTTCCTAATGTTTACTTCTCTACGTTCCTGCTCTAATTCTATTACTCCTGTTTGCTCTTTGTATAAGCTATGTACTACCCGTCTATCCCTATAACTCATTCCAATCTTTTTGAGTATTTCGAACATTTTTTTCCATTTTACATTGTCAAATGCTTTTTCCAGATCTACAAACCCTATATACACGCTTTCCCCTTTTTCTATTGTTTTCTCCATTATCACCCTCAGAGCTAAGATAGCCTCCCGTGTTCCCCTGTTTCGCCTAAACCCAAATTGGTCTTCTCCTAGTATTTCTTCAGCCCGTTTTTCCATTGGTCTTTGTACAATTCTAGTTAATATTTTTGATACGTGTGCTGTCACACTTATTGTTCGAAAATTTTCACATCTATCTGCGCCTTTCTTTTTTGGTATAGTTACTATGATGTTATGTTTGAAATCTTTGGGTATCTCGCCTGTCTCATACATATAGCTTACAAGTTGGAAGAGACGTTCTGTTACTGCTTGCCCAGCGGCTTTTAGAGTCTCCGCTTGCACCTTATCTGTACCCGGCGCCTTACCATTTTTCAGACCCTTTAATGCTATTTCAAATTCATCTCTAAGTATAGGATATCCCAAGTCATCATTTTCAATGTCTGATTCCTTTTCTAATGCAGTTAGTTCTTCTCCTGCATATAAATTCCCTATATATTCTTGCCAACTACCCACTTTCTCTACATTTTCTATAATGACATTTCCTCCCGCGCCCCTTATATTTTTGCTATACGGTTCTATATCCCTAAAATTGATTCTAATTAGTTTGTATGCTTCATCTGTTTTTCCTACTTCCATCTTAGTTTGTACCTCTTTGCACTTTTCATTAATCCATTGTTCTTTAGCTTTCCTGCATTTTCGAATAATTTCCCATTTTATGGCTTTGTATCTCTGTTTTCCTGTTTCGTCTGATTTATTTTGTATTTTCGTCTTTCTTCTATTAAATTCAGGATATCCTTTGTTATCCATGGTTTCTTATTTACTTTTGTGTATACCCCAGAATATCTCTGGCCGCCATGTCGAGGCTGGATTTAATGTTATTCCATTCTGTTTTACTTCCTTAGTATCAGATATTTTCCCGATATCTTTGAGCAATTCATTTGACCTTTTTCGAATCTTTCTTGAATATCTTTCTTTTAGTTTCTGTAGGTCCAAGTGCCTTTTTCCGTTTCTTTTTTCAACTTTTTAAATTTAAGAACGGCCTTCATAATTAACGATGTTGTGGTCATTGTTTATATCTGCTTCTGGGTAGCTTCTACAGTCTTTTACTTGATTTCTAAACCGTTGTCTAACAAGAATGTAATCTATTTGATATCTTCCTATATCTCCTGGCATCTTCCACGTATATCGTCTTCTAGCATGATGTTGAAATAATGTGTTTGTAATGATTAAATTGTTCTTGTCGCAAAATTCTACCAGCCTATTTCCTCTGTCGTTTCTAGTGCCTAAACCAAATAAACCTACTATCGCTCCTTCCCTACCCTCATCTACCACTGCATTAAAATCCTCCGTAATTATTAAATTTTCATGTCCTTTTACGTGTCTTAATATGTCTTCGATATCTTTGTAGGTTGCTTCTACCTCTTCGTCACTGTAGCTAGAGGTGGGCATGTATACTTGTATTATTACTGTGTTTACCGGTTTAGATTTTAATCTAACCATGAGTACTCTTTCGTTCTTTTGTAAGTAATTTTCTACACAGTATCCTATCTTTTTCCGCATAACTATCCCCACACCCAAATTTCCTTCCTCGGCACCTGTATGAATTACCCTGAAGTCTCCACTCCAAAAATCCCCCGCCTCTGGCCACCGAACTTTGCTGATCCCTACTATGTCTAATGATAACCTATTCATTTCGATTTTTAGGTTCTCTAGCTTACCCACTTGCTTCATAGTTCTAACATTCCACGCTCCGACTCGCAAAATGTTCCCGACTCTTATTCTTAACTTTCCGATCGCATCCTCCGAAGTAGTCCCCTCCCGGAGATCCGAATGGGGGACTATTTTAACTCCGGAATCTTTTACCCCAGAGAATGCCATCATTTTATTATAATTTAGGTACGCTGTGTACTTGGGAGGTAATGTGGTGGTTTACCGTTGCCTTCCACATCGCGGTAGTGTGTCTTAGACTGCCATACCGACCCCTATGGTCTCTGCCAATCTAAGTACCGAAAGAGCCGCTGCCCTCTTTCGGTGACCTGTCTTAGTCTGGTTCCTCACTAACGACCCTACTACTTTGGTTGGACCTGTAGTTTGGCTCTTTAGCTCATTAGAACGCGCAAGCCATTTCACCTGTTCTAGTAATCTAGAACTTCGACAAGGTGCAGGTCCTTTCGAAATGGTTCGAGACTTCTACAAATAGTTTTTTGTATATATATATATATATATATATATATATATATATATAATACTAAATTCTCGAACGTAAGTAAATAGTTAATAGAATAGTTGTTGAAATCTTGGGATGCAATCGTTCATACAGCAATAAAAACTACAGTGTCAAATTATAATTCTATTCTAACGTTTCGGCACACGAATTATGCCTTCTTCAAAGACTAAAATTTGCTGAAATAGTTACAAGGTCTGAAACAATACAATCCATTTACTTACATGATTACTTTGACTTTATATAAATGATGGTAACAAAATAAAAAACGCAATTCCATACATAACGCACAGCATTAATAAATAATTACATAACATTACAATTAAAAGTAGCAAGTCAAAAAATTAAAAATACATTAAACACTACAATCAAAATAAAATATATAACTGTGCTAGAGTAACACACAACAATTACTATATGATAATGGTTCTTACAGCAAATTTTAGTCTTTGAAGAAGGCATAATTCGTGTGCCGAAACGTTAGAATAGAATTATAATTTGACACTGTAGTTTTTATTGCTGTATGAACGATTGCATCCCAAGATTTCAACAACTATTCTATTAACTATATATATATATATATATATATATATATATATATATATATATTGCTGTGATAAGGGATTGTTTAGGGGTGTATTGAGTCGTAAGGGTCGCGTAATAACTGTAAATAGCAATAGAAATCAAAAAACTGCATTTATTTAGCAGAAAAATAAATAATTCGCACATTATGTAAATAGCAAACATTTAACACCCTGCAAAAGGACCGAAATTAACTTTAATCAATGCCAGTAAGCATATCTTTCAATAAGAGAACACGTGTTGTTATACTCCCGGCGCAACTGTTATAACCCCGCGCGCGCGTGTTCAGAGCCACTTCCACAGTTGGCAACACGGATACTATCCACGTTCACATTATTGCACAACAAAGATATTACCTCATAATTTCGTGTCAAATTGTATCACGTACCAAATATGTTTACAGTGATACAAGATAAACCCAAAGAAAGATAAAATTTACTGGCTTAAAAATGTGGAACCCTTCACGATTTTGCGGTCATCCTTGCGCAGGAGCCATGTTGATTTCCATGTATCTCGTTTGGGCGTTGTTTGGGGTGTTTGGGTGTGGGTTACGTTATGCCATCGTTAAATCCAGATTTGATGTCTTCCCTCTTCTTCTGTTTGTAGGCAGGACGAAGGAATAAGGTGAAGACAACGATAGACGGTAGAGGTAAAGGGAAACCTACATTCTGAAAGAGAAAAGTCAAAGGAACGACACAGATAAACGTCACTGTTTGACGTCTCGTTGGCTAATAATCTCATGTCCTGTCCAAACTGCGCACTTACCCACTTCGCGTTTGCGCATTCCTTTTGCGCCGACGCAACTGTCCGAAATGACGGAAATGCACAAGTCTATTTTTAAAAATAATGGCGGGAATTCACTCACAAATTTAAAAGTGTACATGTTCAAATTTGGAATGTAACAGTATTTAGCAGAGAAATAATTATACATGTAATTAAAATACGTCAAGAAGCGTTCAATACGTTTATAAAATAGATACGCATGAGATAAGATAAAACCCAGCAAGTCTTCATGTAATTACCCTTGTAATAAAGAAGGAATAATAAAGCGCTTTGATAAGAAACGCACTTTCAAAGATAAGTTTTGAATACTAGACATAAACGAAAACATGTGGATTCACATCACTCATATTACATCAGTTATTTTGTTCAATTCTCCAAAAGCTTTATCTACACAAAACAACAGACATAAGCTAAATTAAAGACCAAGAATAATAAGAAAACAGGCGGTCAAAGATCGTAAAACAATAGCAAATACCAGCATGATATGTAACTTCAGAATAATTTCGTCAGAAAACAGCTTAAAAACTACTAGGAATGTCCAAAACAAACATGGTTGGTTACAACACTTTGTAAGGCTGTTTGAACAAACCAATCCAAATGTAGATAGCAAAAGCTATATAACGCCCAGAGTTGATAAGAAAGCGCAGTTTCAATTTGAACTTGCAACACTCTTACTCGAATATTTACGCGTTAAATAAATAAATTCTAAATTATATTATTGTGAAAAGTTGTGTTGTGTAATAACGGTTGATGACGAATTACGTTGAAGATATATGAAAAAGTTTTTGCCGTTTTGCGGAAAACGGCTTCTAAGAGGTATCTAAGAAACCTACGAATTCTAAGTGTGATATTAAGAAGGATCTAAGTTTGGTATTCAGAAATTCTGAGTGGTATTCAGAAATCCAGTTTGTAATTAAGTGGAGAGGTCTAAGGCGTATCCAGAAAAATATAAAGTAAAGCACGCGGTGAATTTTGGAAATAAGGAGTAACAAAACTATTGGTTCAAAGCACTTGAAGGAGTACAAAGCAGAGCATTGGTTTTTGATTGAAGATAATAAGGGGGTGGTGATCCACAACATGCAACAGTAAATCAGGACTCACAGGTCAGGGCTAACTAGTTTAAGGAATCTTTTCAAATTTAAATTTAAACACTGAATATATTTTTTCCCCAAATTTGTAAGGAGTCAACAAAAAGATTTAATACGTTGAAATTTACGTGATAAGGTTAAAGGTCTTGAACGTTCTAGATTTTTTCAGTTAAAGGTGTTGTTTTTGGCGACTTTAAATTAAATTAGAGGGATATAATTTTTGGGATAAATGATCCAAATAATATTAATTGATTGAAGGGTTTATTTAAAGGATTACAAAATTGTGAAGTGTACATATTATTTCCTTTCATTATACGAATATTGATTGATTTCGTTTTATCTATTCAAACAGGTAAGAGTTAAAGGGGTAAATTAATTTGATCATCGTAACGTTGTGCACTCTGTGTGAATTAAACTGGGCTAGCCGTGGCATAATTAAAATTAGAAGAATATTAAAGAGAAACACAGAGCGGTGGCGTTCAGCAGGAAGCTGGACGTTCATTACATCAGGGCTAAACAAACGTAAAGGAGGACTTTATAGCAATATATATATATATATATATATATATATATATATATATATATATTGAAATGTTAGTAGGGGCTAAAAGGGTTCTAAGGGTTGTTTTGTTGAAGGTAGTGTATGCCAAATAAAGAAAGCCAAATATCAGATCCCGTAACTGAGAAATTTATGTTTGTCGTACTTTACAAATGTTAAAGTATTTGAAATATTAGTCAAAGGATAAGTGCCAAGACGAAAAAAACAATGACTTGATGACGTGATAAAGCACAGTATTCAAGGATTTACACTGAGTTGTATGTTGAATAAGCCATAGAACGTACATTTGCTAATCGAGAAACCGGATGCGTCTGTAGAAATTACACTATTCACCACGCAGATCCAGGTTTATATGTGTAACATTTCGGCATTTATTTTAATAGAATCAACTTTTGGACAAACATGTAATATCAAAATTATAAGTAAAAGTATGGTCAAATATGATTGAAGGGTTGTGCGATATTAAGGACCAATGATTGAACATTTATATATGAAAAGGGAAAGTGTAAAAGAAAGATTATAAGGTATGAGTGACACGAACTTGTTGGGACGATATTATTGGATGGAATTTGTATAAAATGTATTAAAGAGTAGACATATTTGAATTGTAATAATCACCAAGGAAAAGATAAACAAGAGGTCGATTTATAATAAATTTGGTAGTAAGACGTATTTTTGTAAACTGCATTTTAAGAATTAATAAATGAATTTGAAAGTTTAAGAGTTTGATTAATATAAAAGAAGAATACGTATAAGCAAAAGTAAGAATAATTAATAGCAACGACGAAGTGAAACGGGTAAGAGTGGATTAAAGTAACAGTGGAAAAGGCGTAGTAAATAGTGGGATATTGGAACGAGATTGAGAAAGGCAGAAAGGCATTGAATGGTATTTATGTAACTGAAGGCGATATTAATGGAATAGATTTGGATATGGTATTAGGAGGATTAAGGGTATTGAATGGTAATTAGAGGATAGCAGTGAATTGGAAAGAGTGGACTTAGGAGGAAAGCATTGAATTTGGAACGAGCGGAATTTGGAACAGGAAAGCAGTGGAGTAGCAAGAGGATTAATACGAGCAAAGAATAAACATCAGGAAAATTAGCGCAGGGAAGTTATATAAAAGGTAGTCAAAATTCTAAATTTGGGTATATTTATTTTAGATTTGGGGACATCAAAATTCATTAAAGAAACCTGGAAGCTGGACAGCAGATCTTTCATAGTGATAGTGCCAGCATTGTGAAGACGCATACGGCGAGTGAGATTGTTGAGCCAGTTTTTCAAAAAGGCCGACGACGAGGTGTAAAATAGGTGAGTACTGTGTGTTTTAACGTCAAAGTCATAAATTTTGTAATATTAATTAATTTGGCACGAGGCTACGTGGATCTTATATAAAATTTTGGCATATACAAGTGTAAAATATCAAAGGTACAATAACAGAAGGTAGTGCTGTTTGGTTGGGGCATTGCACATCTACTTACCACTGAACCCACGGTAAGTAGGTGGATACCCTGGGAAGAACGAGTTTTCAAATAGTCGAGGCATATTAACACAGTTTTGTTTTATAAACCAACCAAACGTAGCTAAAGCACGAACATAAAGTAAATATTTGCACATTATATAAAATTAAATAATTAAATTAATAAAAAAGCGTGAGGGGTGGAGAGCATAAGAATATATATATATATATATATATATATATATATATATCAATATTTTCAATTGTTCTTGGGAATTTTAGGTCTTTCAATTCCCAAGAACAATTGAAAATATTGATACTTATCAAGAAAGGTCAAGAAAGAATAAATCTAATGTATATATATATATATATATATATATATATATATATATATATATATATTATTAAGTTACATGCAACATTGTTTCTCAAGGATAAATATGATAAGGTTATGAAAGGTTCACAAGCAAGTTGTGAGAACGGATGTGAATAAATTGTATTCCAGACGTAAGTGATACTGCAGGTGCAGGCCACAGACGGTTAAGAAACCGCAATTACTTAGAAATTAATATTGTTACATTGTATAATGAATAGAATAAAGAAATAAGCAGACATGAGGTCTGCAAATTCCCACAGACATGTGAGGAGCAGGGACAACATAAACACCCCGGGAGCCCCAGATCAGTCAGTCAGTCTTGAGTATTTCAGCTTTAACATTGTTGTTTGCTAAGGCTACTCGCCGTCGATTAAGCTCAATTAATAATTCAATTTCGACTTAGTATAAATTATATCAGCTTGTCAAAATTCTACATGTAATATCTGTTTAAGAAATAAAGTTGTTTCAAGAAGTTTTTGAAAAGACCGTTCCCAAAGCCCGAAACGTAACTCGCATAACGAGGAAGGGTGGTGGCTTGGACAAGTGAACAAGCCAGCCGCCATGATGGTATACTACTCTGAGTTGCCGTACCAAAAAAAAAGAGTGACAAGTAGTACGTTGTATTGCAGTAAACTTATCTTTGTAATCCTTGTTCTCCCTTACCTAGAATACCTGTTTATTCCCGGTTTCGATGTTGTAGGTTATAACCTTCATTATATATTACGGGATTTTTCCTATTAGGTTTTCTATCTATGTGACTAGCTGAAAGGCACAAGAAAATTTTACGAGGATTTCCAGTAAGCGGATAAAGCCCACGGCAAGTTCCGATGGAAAATGGCTCGTAGTTGAGGAAATCTCAAAAGGCTAAGCGGCTAGTCGAACTATTTGCTCTGGGTAGAACATGAGCTGTGGGTCGGGGTTGGACTGCGATCAAAAATATAAAGAATATGGCGCCACCGAATTTTTCTATACGAAGAAGACCTTACTTAAGTCCCTTGTACAAGGCGAATGCGGATACCTTTATTCAATTACCGCTATACAATTTATTAAAAACAACTCAATCCCTAAAGTTTCTTACCTTATGGCTCGACTTTGACCTTTATACATCACTGCTACACCTGTGAACAGATTAAACAAAGATAGCACTGTTTGTGCATTTATACCCAAAATTTAAAAATTTAATTCGAATCAACCTTCATTCATTCCAATTAAAAAGAATAGTCTTGACCAAAATAAAAATCTATTCCTTCAGTATTTAGTTATTGTGCTATTTACAAAACATCTTTTTCCTTTAATATAATTTTGATTAATTTAAATTCTTGAAAAATATGTACATAAGTACTTGGTATAATAAGTACTTTTCACCGTTAAAATATGGTCATTTCTATTAGAAATATCTAGCCAAATTTTACTTAAAAATGAATGAGCCTGAGTTTACTTTCTGAATAATTAACTATATGTAACAATTTCGGTTGGTTTGAGTAGCACTATTATAACCTCACAAAAAATATTCCACTCAGCTATTAGTGAAATATGTAACGTATAAATTTAATTTCTAATGATTCGAGTAAATCATGTTTCAAATAATTAACTCAATTTTCATAAAATCTAGAATTTAACTTTCCTTATCTCATAATGACATCTTCCGTAATTTCAATGTATTAATAAAAAGATTTAAAAATGAAAATTTACAGGTTCCTGTTGTTTAATATGAAAAATATATAGTCTGTCATTCACCTAACTTGAAGTTCAAATCACTTGATTAAACAAAAAATTATTTGTCTGCTATATCCATGATACAGCTGACATACGAAAGCAAATTTACATACCAGATGTTCATCTGACGGAAAAATACCTGCTAGGCGTCTTGCTTCAGCACTTAAATAAAGGAAATCTCCAATTCGGTACTACCAAATTTGCTGCTTATTAAAGCTCTAAACCATATCACGGCGTCCATATTAACTAATTGATACTCGTCAAATCCACATTCGTACAAAGGTTAAATTCTTAAATTTTCTAAATTTTCCTACGTTGTATGTTGATTAAATTTACGTTGCATATTATATAAAATTACATGCTAACAAAAATTGCATGTTATTTAAAATTTTACGTTAAACAAAAGTTCTGTTAACTAAAAGTTGCATATTATTTCAAAGTTACATATTATTTCAAAGTTGCATGTTAACCAAGGCCCTTCAAACAAAATATCGACTCATCATCTGCGAGCTATTCTCCAGCAAGTGGACAAAAAAAGTGCCGTCGGAGACGACATTATCTCACGAAAACAATTTAAATTTCACGTGCTTCCAACACGTAGATTCCTCAAACGTCATCGTCCTTGCGGTCAAGGAACAATTCGACTTCTTCTGACGACAGCTGTATTGGAAGTGATAATCTCACGCGAGTTACCGCTTGACAACAAGCCCAACGCTACAATCGTCTAACAGAGGGAGCTCTAAGAATGACACTAATAGAAAAGTATCTTTTGTCACCGCATAAATTAAAATTTGAATTGAAAGCTAATATTTTATTGGACAATATGTAATATTTATTTAGTGGATTGTGTAGCATTATTATGCTTTACGTTGGTTCTTATTAAGTAAATAGATTAAATATCTGCAGACATAATGATGGAAAATAAAATCGTTACAAGGTTATCAACGAACTGCAACCCGATAAAGAGAGACCTAGGAAACCCATACGACCCAAGCATACGCAGTTAGAGAAATAATACGTAGTAATATTTCCCACGCGGCAATTGCCGCAATATAAGGTTTCGATAATTGGCTTTACCTAAAGTATCTAGACGGATAAAGATAAGCTCGATTTATTCATTGAGCTAATTCTTCATTTTGTAGTGTAAAATTTGTGTAATATTACTACGTCCTCTATACGGTACCACGATGAATTGTATTACCTTTAAAGTCGTCGAATTGACAAGTAAAAACACTGCCCGTTTCATTTAAAATCTTATTTATGCGGTGTACAGTACTGCTACTCACTTGGCGGCTCCGTGGTGTAGTTGGTATGCGTGTGACTACTATGCTCAAGGTCCCGGGTACAAATTCCGACACGGTCTGCTTGAAAAATGTTAGGCGAGCATTTTTCATAAAAGTACACCCTCGTTCGGATGAGAGGTAAAACGGAGGTCCTACCACTGCACTAAAATCTCCAGTAATTATTAAATTTTTATGCCCTTATACGAATCTTAGAATGTCTTCGATATCTTTGTAGATTGATTCTACCTTTTCATCACTGTAGCTAGAGGTGGGCATGTAAACTTGTATTGTTACCGTATTTACTGGTTTACATTCTAATATAACCATAAGTACTCTTTCGCTCTTTTGTTTTCTTTAGTTTTCTACACAATATCCTACCTTTTTTCGTATAACTTTCTCTACACCCGCATTTACTACCGCCGATCCTGTATGAATTACGCTAAAGTCCCCGCTCAAAAAATCCCGTCTTTGGGAACCGAACTTCGCTGATTCCTACTCTGTCTAACGCTGACCTGTAGATTTCAATTTTAAGATCCTCTAGGTTACCTACTTGCTTCATGGTTTTAACATTACACGCTCCGACTCGAAAAATGTTCCCGGTTCTTCTTTTAAACTTGCTGATCGCACCCCCCGAAGTAGTTCCCTCGCGGAGATTCGAATGGGGGACTAGTTTAACTCCGGAATCTTTTACCCCAGAGAATGCCATCATCTTAAAAAACAAGTTCAGTACGTTGTATACTCGGGAGGTAATGTGGTGCTATTCCCGTTGCAATCCACATCGCAGTAGTATCTTAGAATGCCATACCGATTCTAATGGTCTCTGCAATTCCAAGTATCTGTCTTAGTCTGATTCCTTACTAAAGACCGCACTAATTTGGTTAAACCTATAGTTCAGCTCTTTAGCTCACTGAAACACGCAATCCATTCTACCCGTTCTAATATTCTAGTACTTCCTCAAGGTGCAGATCTGTTTAGCAAAGCACGATGAAAACTAGTCTGTCTGGCAAGCATAAATGCACAAGCGAAATTACGAAATGCAATACATAATATTTAAAGCTAAATTATAGCCCAAACTCGAGTTATAAATAAATGTGTAAGTTGCTAAATAATTAGGAAGCTTTGATCATGAGTAATAAATATATAGCATTATTTTTTAAAAGAGCAATTCATTAAGAAGATTAGTTTTCCAGTAACAACTATTCAGAAATATACTTATAAGCAAATCTCTAAATGTACATTAGTAATAGTTTCTAGTGAGTGTTTCGTAATACAGAATACCGCCAGTTACGTAACACCACTTAAATACTCATCGATAAAGCGCTTATCCTAACCTATATTATCACTTTAATTTTCTTAGTCAATTTCTGTGAGGTCCAAAAATAAATTTGATAAAAAACTAAAATTACTAATGTTTACACTACAATAGTATGGATAAGTGATCGTAAGCTGGCAATATGGACTCGTATACTAACCACCAAGTATCATAAAGTTTACGGAAAAATCAAGCACTTGGTGATACTAATAGCGGAGATGAATGATAGAGAAATATTTTTAAATACACCCAAAAATACGTACATTCATTTATTAGCGTCGCCCCGCCCCTACCCTAACCTGTACAAGAAAAAGAATATTTCAATTTCACTTTTAAAAAAGTCAAAACTGAAGGCAATTTTCAAATCAATTTTTAGACTAGACAACCGCTTTTAACATAGGATAAAATAAACGAGGAGTTGGGTTTAGTAAACACATGGGTCCGGTTAGTGATTGGAAAAAGTGCTTTATTTAGAAATAAGTATAAGCCGATGTGAGGGTCCAGTGGAATGAAGAAAAGAACCCTGCAATACCAAAATGAAAATTTAAATTTTATACTTAAATTACGTCAGAAAATTTGTGTCTGTAAATATATATATATATATATATATATATATATATATATATATATATATTGCTGTGAAACCTACAAAAACCCTCACCTGAGTAAAAAAAAATATTCGAGCCTCTCAAACTGGGCACCAAGATTTGCTGTGATTCTCGCCCTGTTGAATCTCTTCAGATAGTCGCCTTTTTACTCTTTCCGCCTCGGCTGCTCACCTAATTAAAACTTTCATCCTCATTCATAAAAAAAAACACACACATTCCTACCACAAACATCAACGTTAACTCTATTTACATCAATATTCATACTACATTAAAATTTCAAAATTAAATTGTAGCATAAATTTCAGTATCATAAAATTTCAAGATTAAATTTGTCATCATTTTAATTTGCATCCAGAATTAAAGTCCTTGTAGGATGCCTACTAATTAATTTAACAATATTTGCAGACCTGAGTCTGAGTACAAAAGGAGCATCTCCCACCCCTTTACGTTAATCAAACAGGTTAGTCTAATTGAGCTTAAAGACAGACCCAAAATTTCATCATAATCAAGAACATAAACCGCTACTTAAACAAGAAAATTTCACCTTAAAATTAAAAATTTGTTGTTTGTACAAATTCACTACTGTCCATTTTTAGCAAACAAATTATAAAGTTATTCAACACACACCAAAACATCAAAATCGAACAACAAAGCATAAGTTACCTGAAGGTTAATGCACTCGTGGCTCCAATGTACATCGTCCTTTGTTAATCACACCATTCCAACTGGGTTATGTTTACGGCTTCTGATTCTG